>PISX010026872.1:0-23802 GCA_004024625.1 Mellivora capensis | reverse complement strand
CTGTTTATTTTTTCCTTCAAATAAGTCACAATTTCTTGTTTCAATGAGTGCTTGCTTCATAATTTTTTGTTGAAAACAAGATATCTTGAGTATTTTATGTGGTAACTCTGGATATCAGATTTTCCTCTCTGTAAATTTTTGTTATTTTTGTTTAATGACTTTTCTAAACTATTATTTTTAAATAAACTTCATTTTTTTTTATTTTTTATTTTTTTAAAGATATTTATTTATTTGACATAGATCATGAGTAGGCAAAGAGAGAGGAAGGGAAGCAGATTCCCTACTGAGCAGGGAGCCTGATGTGGGGCTCGACTCCAGGACCCTGGGATCATGACCTGAGTGGAAGGCAGAGGCTTTAACCCACTGCGCCACCCAGGCACCCCCAAATAGACTTCATTTTTAGAGCAATTTTATGTTCTCAGCCGAATTGCATATAATACAGAGAGTTTCCATATACCTGCTATTCCTGTGCATGCATGGGCCTCCTCTATTAACAGCATCATGTACCAGAGTAGTATCTTTGTATGATCTATGAAGCTATACTGACCATCATCACCCAAAGTCCATAGTTTACATAAGGCTTTCTCTTGGTGTTGTACATTCTTTGGGTTTTAACTAATGTAAAATGATGTGTATACACAATTACAGTATCATAGAGAATGGTTTCACAGCCCTAAAAATCCCATGTGCTCCACATATTCATCTTCTTTTCCTTATCCAACCCTTGATAGCTTTATGTCTTTAGTTTTCCTTTTCCAGAATGTCATATAGTTGGAATCATATAGTGTATAGTCTTTTTTGGATAGGCTTCTTTCACTTAGTAATATGCATTTAAGATTCCTACCTGTCTTTTCATGGATTGCCAGCTTTTTTTTTTTTTTTTTTTTTTTTTTTTTTTGTTTTTTTTTTTTTTTTTTTTTTTTTTTTTTTGGTGCAGAGTGATTTATTGTATAGTTGTACCACAGTTTGTTTATCCATTCACTTACTGAATGACACCTTCTTTGCTTCCAAGTTTTAGTAATTATGAATAAAGCTGCTGTAAACTTCTGTTTTCTTCATATATTTTCTTTTCTCTGTCTTTTTTTTTTTATAAGATTTTATTTATTTGACAGACAGAGATCACAAGTAGGCAGAGAGACAGGCAGAGAGAGGGGGGAAAGCAGGTTCCCTGCCGAGCAGAGAGCCCGATGCGGGGCTCGATCCCTGGACCCTGAGATCATGACCTGAGCTGAAGGCAGAAGCTTTAACCCAGTGAGCCACCCAGGCGCCCCTCTCTGTCTTTTTTTAAAAAAAGATTTTATTTATGTATTTGGTAGCGGGATAGAGAGTACAAGTAGGCAGAGTGGCAGACAGAAAGAGAGGGAGAAGCAGGCTCTCTGCTGAGCAAGGAGCCCCATGTGGGCTCTATTCCAGGACCCTGGGATCATGACCTGCGCTGAAGGTAGGTGCTTCACTGACTGGACATAAATTTTCAACTCATTTGGTTAAACACCAAAGAGAATGATTGCTAGGTATTATGGTAAGAGTATGCTTAGGGGCGCCTGGGTGGCTCAGTGGATTAAAGCCTCTGCCTTCAGCTCAGGTCATGATCCCAGGACCCTGGGAGTGAGCCCCACATCGGGTTCTCTGCTGAGCAGGGAGCCTCCTTCCCCCTCTCTCTGTCTCTGCCTTCCTCTCTTTTTACTTTACTTGTGATCTCTCTCTTTCTTTCTGTCAAATAAATAAATCTTAAAAAAAAAAAAGAGTATGCTTAGTTTTTAAAGAAACTCCTCAAAACTGTTTCCCACTGAAGTTTTTAACTCTTGAACTTGTCCATTCTGGGCTTCCAGGAATTCATTTACAGCTTGGGTTTTCTTATCTCACTGCTAGTTCCTGTGGAGGTTTGTTCTCATGGATTTCTGCTCTGATAATTTTTGCTTCTCAGGATCATCTGTTTGTCCCTTTAATTTTTGGTGATGTGATTTGCTCAGTAATCTCAATTCTGTGATAGATATAAGAACAGTTGTTGATTTTCAGTTCATTCAACTTTTCTTGTTCGGACAGAGTGACTGACTAATCCAGGCTCTCTGCATGCCGGGTTGGGAACCAGACGTCTAAGCTATTTTGAAAGTCTGTATTCCTTGATTAAATATTTTGTCTCTCAGGCCTCTGTTCCTATTGCTTATGGTTAGCTGATGGATTTGAGAAAGATTCCCTTAAATGCGTTGAGCCACAAAAAGAAAAAAAAAAAAAAAAGGAAAAGGAGAAAACACTATTTCCTGTTCCTTCAAGATTGGCTTTGTGTTGGGGCACTCCTTCAGCGTTTAGCTGGACTGTTTACAAATCTTGAGTTAGCTTTCATTTTCTGCTTGCTCTGAGCTAAAGATAAACCAAATGTGAGAGTTTAGTGTCCACTCAGATATTTTCTAAGCATGAGTCCTAGCTTGGGCAAATGCATGGCTTATTAGGATTCCCCCTTATATATGGGATCTTTTCAAAAATCCTTTTTTTCCAAAGTAATTCTCTACCCAGCTTTTTCTTCTAGGCTGTTGACATGTGTATTATTTGGCACAATAGCTCCAGGGAGCTGTGGTTTGTTTATTTGCCTTTCAGTGGTGAGAAATGGCCTCCACTTATTTGGGTTTTTTGTTCTTTTGTTTTTGTTTTGTTTTGTTTCTTTTTGCCTTGAGAGAATTTTGAGCTAGATGAAGCAAGGCAAAAGCTGCCAGTCCTTCAGGACTTCTTGCTACTGCCCCTCGGAACAATGTGTTACTTAAACTATAACCTCTGGAGGATTTTACTAGTTACCAAGCACATTTAGATATGGCCTTTAATGAAAAACATATACTGGCAACGGGTCTTTGGGGAGAAGGACAATATACGATATACGACCATGAAGCAGGGCAGCTGGGGATGCCTGGCCCGCCCAGGCTTCAGGGAAGCCGAGCACCTGGGAACGCCCAGTCAGCTCAGGGTGGAACGAAATACCACCTGCTTCCCTTTCCCGTTATCGCTCCTTTCTCTTCCAAGAAGCGCCTGTTGCTATTTAGATGAGTCCTTTGAATGTACTTGGTTGACTATAAACTTTATCCTCCTCCTTGTTTGTCCACAAGACATGTGACTAATGTTTGACCTTCTTCGATTCCTCTGTTGGCTATTGTTTCTATCTAATAAAAGTGAGACTGTGGAGTTGCTCAGGGCAGCAGTCTTTTTGACTGTTGTCCCCTGCTCCCAATCTCTTGTAGCTGACTTGTTTGTGCCTAATTCTTCTCCCCGTTCGCCGACTGAAAGTGGCAACTTCTCTTGGCTTCAGTGATACCATATGCCTCTCTGGAAGCTTATTTACAGGTTATTATTTCACTTTAAAAAATATCATGCCATCTTCTCCTTAGGAAGCTTTTTATGATACAGCATTCAGTGCCAGCCCCATTAGCCACAATTTTTCTAAGAGTAGGGTATTTACTCAGGTGGCTAACAGACACATGAAAAGATGCTCAATATCACTCATCATCAGGGAAATACAAATTAAAACTACAATGAGATGTCACCTCACATCTGTCAAAATGGCTAAAATTAAAATACAAGAAACAACAGATGTTGGCGAGGATGCAAAGAAAGGGGAACACTTCTACACTGTTGGTGGGAGGGCAGACTGGCCAGCCACTCTGGAAAATAACACGGAAGTTCCTCAAAAAGTTAAAAATAGAACTACCCTATGATCTAGCAATTGCACTACTAGGTATTTATTCAAAGTGATGACGTTGTAGAATGGGGTGAGGTCCGGAGCCGATGACCAAGAAAGAATTCTTGAGACATCTTTGGTGCATAATGGTGGTTTATTAAAGCACAGGGACAGGACCTGTGGGCAGAAAGAGCTGCTGCCCCACTATCCTGAGGAGTGGCTGATTATATACACAGGAGTTGGGTAGGTGAGGACAAAGGGGGCGAAGACTGTCAGGATATTGAAGGCCTGGTTATTATCAAGCCAAGCCCATTTTTTTCCCTCTAATGAGGCACTAACATAAAGAGTTTTCTGGTGGAATGTCACATTCCTCCTATCAAGTGTCCTTGTTTAGTGAGATTTAGGTTTAGAAGAAATTTAACTTTATTTACATTTCCTTCTACCTCAGTTTTATGGAGGGGAGGGTGATGTTAGGGCTTGAGGAACTGAGTTATGTGTCTCTGGAAATTGGGCTATTGATAAGATAACTTCTTTGTTGTAAATTACTAGGGCATTTGTAAACCGAGGGAGACTCCTGTCTTGCAGGATTGTGATCTCTGCAAGTTAACTATTTGTTTTTCTTTTAGGGCAGCCAGGGGCCTGAGGAATGTCACACATATTACCGAGGGGAGCGGGTGGAGAGGGGGGTGCAAGGTGCCAGCTTTTGCTTTGTCCTCAGCCAGTCTTCTGCTCCCTCATCAAAAGAATTAAAAAAATATTAATTCGAAGGGGGGAGACATGCACTCTGATGTTTATATTACAGCAGCATTATCATCAGTAGCCAAATTATGGAAAGAGCCCAAATGTCCATCGACTGATGAATGGATGAAGAACTTGTATATATCCACAATGGGATATTACTTAGCCATAAAAAATAATGAAAATTTGCCATTTACAACAAGATGGATGGAACTAGAGTATATTATGCTAAGTGAAATAAGTGAGTCAGAAAGACAAACACTATATGATTTCACTCATATGTGGAATTTAAGAAATGAAGCAGGTGAACATAGGGAAAAAAAAGAGAGAGGTAAACCCTAAAACAGACTCTTAACTATAGAGAACAAACAGGGTTGCTGGAGGGGAGGTGGGCAAGGGAATGGATTATAGATGGGTGATGGGCATTAAGGAGGGCACTTGTGATGAGCACTGGGTGTTATATGTAAGTAATGAATCATTAAACTCTGCTCCTGAAACCAATAGGACCCTATATGCTAACTAATTGGAATTTAAATAAAAAGTTGAAACAAAAAAAAATAGGGTTTTTACTGGTTACCTTGCCTATAGTTTTTTTCTTGTGTTTACTTTTCTAAGAATTTTGTTGTTTGCTAGGTTAGAATGTGTGGTGAAACCATTTCTGAGCCTTAGAATTTCTGAAAATATTGTAAAATAATAATAATAAAAATAATAAATTTTATTTTGGCTTTACACTTACATGATAATATCTTTAAATTAGAATGGTGGAAGTTTAATATTTTCCTGGGGGAACTTCATATATGTTTTTCCACATTTTCATAGAATTTTCTCTTTCTATTTAGTGTTTGCCTGAAATTGATTTTCTCACTTCTGATCAGTTTTCATTTTCCACTTTATCAATAATGTTCTAGATTCAACATTACTAGAGCTGATGTTTTTCTCAGTAGTTGAGAAAGCCTTTGTTCTCCAGGCTTTTAGTGGTTTAAATAGTTGTTGAACTCTGGCTCTAATGAATGGGTGAACTGATATATGATGGTTTCTCATCATCTTCGGAGAATAGGAAAAGAGGTTTTGAGAACCTTGGAATCTCTGTTGATAGTGGGAAGAATGAGTTTATTTCAAGGTAGTATGCTTTAGTGAACATTAGTTTCTAAATCCTTATGTAGCTGAAATTATTTTCCTTCAGACTTGGATGTTTATTTACTTTGGTATGTTTTCTTGAGGATATCAGCCCTTTTTGCTTAGATTTCTGACTTCTTATTATTTAGCACAGGGATTCTGATTCTCAAAATTTAGCATGCAACAGAATCAGTTGGAGGGCTAGTTAAAACACAAATTGCTGACCCTATTCCCAGAGCTTTTGATTCGTTTGACTGGGGTGGGGCTTAAGAATTTACATTTTCTGTGGTGCCTGGGTGGCTCAGTCATTAAGTGCCTGCTTTTGGCTCAGGTCATGATTCCAGGGTCCTGGGATCCAGCCCCACATCAGGCTCTGCGGGAAGCCTGCTTATCCCTCTCCCACTCCCCCTGCTTGTGTTCCTATCTTGCTGTGTCTCTGTCAAATAGATAAATAAAATCTTAAAAAAATTTACATTTTTTAACAGAATTTTACACAAATTTACACAAACAAATATCTTTGTTTAGGTGATGCTGATGCTTTTGACTGTGGGACCACAATTTTTGAATTATTGCTTGAGAGTTAGTGTGGCATAAGAGAGATTTTAGAGTAGCCTGATTTTTTAGTTGAGCAACTTTTTTTTTTTTTACTGCCTGAATGAATGTAGTAATATTTTTCTTTAACAAAGTGGTTAAAGACTTTTACCTGGATGTGACAGAATAGGCTTGTATTTTGTGTGGCAAGCATAATCATTCTAACATTACATTTTCTAAGTGTTAAGTGTTGGTATTTTGGATATTCAATTTTTGTCACAATCTCCCAAACCATTTTTTTTGCATTTTCCATTAAAAATATCAGGTAGTAGTGTAGTATTTTATAGCTTGATTTTTTAGGCCTGTTATCAGAGCAAAATCATATTGAAGAGATAATGTTCTTATGATAATGCTTCTTATTACTGTACTCTCTGTTATATGAAAAAAATCTCTTCCAAGAGGACTACTAATTTTTTTCTTTACCTATATTAAGAAAATATATGAAATCATATATGTGAATTATTTTGGGCTATCCTAATATAGATCTATAGTGATGGGAATTTTTCTAGAATTGAGTTGTCTATGCAAGATATACTAAAAACTGTGTCTGTAATTATGAAAATTATGATTTTGGATTATAGATTTATAGTTTTAGTAATTTTTAATTTGTGCATTTTTCTGATTGAGAATTATAGAGACTTATCACATCATACACTGTGAAGAATTCTTATTTTTAAATGTTTTAATTAAAACTTTATTTTCCAGATTTTGGAATCTCTTTTTAAGGTATGTTTAATATATTGCAGTTTAAGCCTACTAACATTTAGTACAGAAATACATATTAATGGAGAAGAGGTTTCTAAGTTTTGAGGAAATAGAAACTCCCAAAGTTGCTACTATGTATATTTAAAAATGTTATGTTCGAGTTGTACATTGCATTAGCTCCATTCTCAACCCCAGGATAAATGATAATGATGTTGGTTCAGGGCTAATATTTCATAGAATACACACACACACACACACACACACACACACACAAATGCACTCATGTGTATGTTTGAATAGCTTGCCAATAAGTATTTCTTTTTTTTTAAAGTGGTTTCAGCGACAGGTCAATCAGATGGAAGAGGTAAGTATAGCATTTCTTAATTGTAAATTAAATTATTTTGTCTCATCTGAAAATCAATTTGAAATAAAAAATTTTGAATAATCATTATTTATAATCTTTTAATTTAGGTAGAGAAGGAACAAATGGGTAGAGCAAAGTGTTTCTCAGTGATTACATACTACATTCCTGCGTGTGTCTGGAATGCTCTCTTTGACACATTCTTTCTCCTAAAATTAAATAATGGAAATTTAATTATCATTTTTACTAATTTACATAAAAGAATGACAAGAGAAAACTTAGCAACTTAAATATTTCTCCTGTATTTAAAAAAGTATGTATAATATAATCTATTTACTTATAAAATTATATTTGGTTTTCTTTAAACTTAATGTTATTTTAATGATTTTTTTTTTTTAGGTTTTCGGATGTTTTATGACCATTTTGAAAGCTAGTAGTCTCTAATCTTAAGGATTTTTAATTCTATTTTGGGAAAGACTTTATGCTATTAATATAGCAGAATGATTTCTAGGGGAGCCTCAGTGATTTATAGAATGATTCTTGTTCTCCGTTGGTTGTGCTTATGGTTTAGTCCAATTAAGCACCACTGAATCCCAGGCACTTTAAATAAATTCATTTATTTGGGATATAAAATTAAAAAGTAAAGATAGAAATTGTAACTGTCTCCTAGAACCCTCTTATTTTACCTTTGGCTCCAGAGTAGACTTTTATGGTCTGTATATACCCTTTGCTTTAGGATAGATATGGCTGACATTGGAAGAGTGTTAGTAGCTCTTCTTTGCCTATGGTAGATGGGTCATTATCTTCCCAGAGATGTAGGATTGAGGTGAAGTCCACTGTTCTCCCTTCTTATAAAATGTATACTTTGCAACTTGAATAATCAAGCTTGTTTTCTGCCTTCTTTCTTTCATCTTGCAACTTCTTTTTATTCTGTTTTATTCATGAATTTGTCTCACTTTCTCCTTTTTGTACCTAATCCTGTCAATATGAAGACCTACCCCAAATCCCAGCCTCTCAGTTCCTTGACTCCCCATCTCCCCAGAACATCTTTTTCTTTACTTCTTTACTTTCTTTATTTCCCCATCTCTTTCTTTACCTTTGGCCCTCACTTCTAGTGATACTCTAGACCTTATCATTAACCAAATTGCTTTATTTTAAAATCACTAATTCAGGCAACTTATTCTTGAACTACATATTTTTATCTTATCAGTTATTATTTACATACTATTCTGGCCACTCTTTGACTTTATCAAGACCATTAGTTCATTCATTCATACCCTAACCTTCCTCAGTCTTTTTTACTCATTTTTCTTTTCAGCTTGGAACATATGTCCTTAATAAGAGTGAATTTCTTAACTTCCTACTCTTTATCACTTGCTTTTTTCATTTCACTAGCCTAAAAAATTTAGCCTTGAATAAATGCAGTTATTTACTCTTTGGGCCTTTAGCTCAGCTGTGAAACACTGATGAAGAAGGTGACACAGTTATTCAAACATAATTATTCCAAATACTGCCTTGCAATTCCTTCGCATTTCCAAAATGAATTTCAGTCCTTTTCATCTATCATCTCAAACCCACACTCCTTCTGTCCCATTTTCATTTTCAGTGTCAACCAGTCACTTAAAATGCTTGAAATACAAGCCACTGGTTAGAACTCCTTCAGTTTTTGCTACCAAACAAAAATTTCTTTATATCCATGCTTATTCTACCTTCCTTTGCTCTCGTTAAACAGATATTTTTCCTCTTTTTCCATAAGATTCATTCTCTTACTTGTTTTGGGTCTTAAGAAATTTGATCAGTCATTCTCTTATATACTAAACTTTTCCTAATCAATTGTGTCATTCCTTTCAGGTTTTAAATATGCTCATATCTTTCTAACTGAAGCAGCATTCCCTCCAGTTATAGACCTATTTCTCTTTTGCTGTTCATAACCAATATTTAAAAAACTACTTTGTATGCAAATTTGTTTGCAAGGGAAATAGTTATTAGATATTGTTGGGGATAAAGGCAAAGCCTGAGATTTATAAAAGAGAGAAGAGAAGGGGCACCTGGGTGGCTCAGTTGGTTAAGTGTCTGCCTTCTGCTCAGGTCAGGATCTCAGAGTTCTGGAATCCAGCCCTGTGTGGGGCTCTCCACTCAGTGGGGAGTCTGCTTCTCCTCCTTCTCCCTCTGCTCCTCCCCTTGTTCTTCCTCTCTCTTTCTCAAATAAATAAAATCTTTAAAAATTTTATTTAAAAAAAGAGAGGAGAGAAAAGCCTTGCAGATAGTTTAGGAACAATGAAAACTAGTTGAGTTTTTTATAAAAAAAATTGTTAACTGGTAAATAGGCACTTAGTGCGAAGGTTAATCTGGGCATTCTGTCCTTGAAAGAGCCAACTAAGGCTATCAAAACAATTAGAGTTGTCTGTGGATTTCTATAAAAACTTTAACAGTTTAGCTTAGGGTCATACTTTACAGGTTCAGTGCTGAATTTTTTTTGATATCAATTTACTATATATACTCTTCTTACTTCCAAAGCATTCTCAGTCTACCCCAACTGGATTCTTTCTCCATAACAAAACATTCTGTATGGTTCTCTGCAATTTTTAGGTTGTTAAATTCAATATGCAGTTTTCTTTACCTCAGCCGTATTTGACATTGTTGATCATTTCCTCATTTTAAAAACATTATTTCTTTGAATTTTGTGAATTATACTTTCCTGGCCATTGTTTTACCTCCTTAGCTGTTTCCTTTATAGAGTCACCTTCCTTTTCTAAACAATAAATATTGGAGTGCTTCGAGATTTCATTCTATGCCTTCCTTTTTTCCCTCTTTACTGTAAACTTCTCACCCTAGGCAATCTCAACCAGTTTTTCCATTTAAGAATTACCTTTATACTGGTAATTTAGAAATAGACACTTCTTTCAAAACAGTTTTCTGAACTCCTCTGGACTATTTAACCTCAAACCCAATGAGTAAAAAACCAATTATTTTTTTTTAATTAATGTATAATGTATTATTTGCCCCAGGGGTACAGGTCTGTGAATCATCAGGCTTACACATTTCACAGCATTCACCATAGCACATACCCTCCCCAATGTCCATAACCCAGCCACCCTATCCTGACTCCCTCCACCCCCCAGCAACCCTCAGTTTGTTTTGTGGGATTAAGAGTCTCTTAGGGTTTTTCTCCCTCCCAATCCCATCTTGTTTCATTTTTACCTTCCCTACTCCCACAACCCCCGCCATGCCTCTCAAATTCCTCATATCAGAGAGATCATATGATAATTGTCTTTCTCTGATTAACTTATTCCACTCAGCATAATACCATCTAGTTCCATCCATGTCGTTGCAAATGGCAAGATTTCATTTCTTTTGATGGCTGCATAGTATTCCATTATATATACACACACCACATCTTATTTATTTATTTATTTTTCATATCTTCTTTATCCATTCATCTGTTGATGACATCTAGGTTCTTTCCATAGTTTGGCTATTGTGGACATTGCTGCTATAAACATTCAGGTGCACATGCCTCTTTGGATCACTACATTTATATCTTTAGGGTAAATACCCAGTAGTGTGATAGCTGGGTCATATGGTAGCTCTATTTTAAACTTTTTGAGGAACCTCCATACTGTTTTCCAGAGTGGCTGTACAAGCTTGCATTCCTACCAATAGCATAGGAGGGTTCCCCTTTCTCCACATCCTCACCAACACCTGTCATTTCCTGACCTGTTAATTTTAGCCATTCTGACTGGTAAAACCAAGAATTTTTTACACTTAAACTTTTACCTCTTCCAGTATTCCCTATCTTAGTGAATGGCAGTAGTGTTTATCCAGTTGGGTAAACCAGAAGCGTGGTGATTTACCTTGACAACTCAATTTCCTAATATTCAGTACATTCCTGAGTCCTTTCGATTTTATAACCTAAATAGCTATCATGTGTGTCTATTTTTCTCTGTATCTACTATTTATACCTTAATGCCAATTACTGTCATTTCTGATATTCCTGAAATCCCGATTTATGCATTTATGTTCACCAAGAGGAATCTTTGGTATATATCTAAACATCTAATCTGGAATCTAAATTTTTCAGTTTTTAGATCCATAATTAATTCTTTTGAATAGTTACTTAATTTGGTGTATCCGATACATTGCCTAAGTATTTGTATTATCTTCTGCCTTTTTTTGAGTGTTTCTTAAAATATATTTGATGGATCATGTTTAAATATCACCCAAGATAGCTGTTACAAATGCACATTTCAGAATTCCAAGTCAGACTTACTGAGTTAAAATTTTCTTGTGTGTGTATAAGTTAGGAATCTGCCTTTTTAATAGAATTTTTTAGAGTATTATTATGTACACTAAGATCTGAGAATTGTGGAATAATCTCATACTTATTGCTGACAATTTTATTGTTAGTACATGCTAGTGAGGTTTTATATGCTTGTCATCAGGTTGCATTAACAAGATACATGTGAAAGCTTTCATAATGTATGGTGAGCCTTGGCAGAGAAATGTAGGATAAGCATATAGCCTATGAGCTTCAGAGTTGTTCTGCTGGAACCTGTGTCCAGTATGTCTCTTTGATGAAATCTTATAGCCTATAATCTCATTGTCTATTCCACATTCCTTTAGTTCTGTGACATCATCTCTTCTCCTAGAAAGTACTTACATTTAAATTGAATTCCTAATGAGAAATAGAGGGTGTCAGTTAGGGACTGATCAAAATATGAGAACTATACAATAATCTGAATAGGGAAAGTTTAACATAAAGAATTATAACAGGAGAATACCTATAAAATGATAAAGACAACTCTAAAAAATACAGGGATAGAGGGTATAAAGAGAAGCCTCTACTGATAGGATGGAAGCATAGCACTTAAGGAAGGAACAAATCTCAATAGCCCTACCCTAACCCTCTCCCTAACTCAGGAGGTCCACACCTTGTAGACCACTAAGGTCTACACCTTGTGAAGAAGGAGCAGCTGTCACCACCACGTGGCAGAGAAGTTTGCTGGGGTGCCATGTTGGTGGAACTGGGATTTACTAGGAAGCTGACCATGATGGCAGTACATTGGTGCTGTGGTGCTGGGAGAAGCCATCTTCCAGGGAGGTGGTGTACTTCTAGCTGTCTATAAGGGTGGTATGCTGGAAGCTTCCCAGAGGAAGGTTCTACACTGGTAGATTTTGCTAAGAAATTCTGGGAGAAGCTGCCCATGCAAAGTCATGCGAGGGACCTTGTGAGGAAGATACATATGGGGGGTGGGGCTGTCAAAACTTTCTGGGGTGAGCTCTGCTAGGTATACCTTGCAGTGTCCTCGGATTAAGCAGAGAAAGATGACAGACTTAGGAAGAAAGCTGCTTCTTTCTGTAGTGTCTAGGACCCTCCATTAAAGGGTTAACATGACACCTGTCAAGAGAGTAATGTTCCACTATTATTAGCAGGACAATGAAGAATGGATTTTTAGATGAAAGGCAATAAACTGATAACTGGCTATTGCTACATCACTTTTAGACTCCATTTATGAATTGGCAATATATCTGATACACCAAATTATGTCCCCTCTTTGGGATCATGCCTTTGTCCATAGAGTTTCCATACATCTCCTATTTCCCTTCCACCTGTTCCGCATCCCTCAATTTCGGACTTCTGGTTCATTGCCCGGTATATACAAGTAGGCATTACTAAATGAAGTCTGTTTTAAATCCCATTGCTAGAATTTCTTTTTTGCTAGGTTTTAGGCTATATCTTGATGACGACGACGACGATGACAACTACTATTACTTCCTCCTCCTCCTCCCTTTCTTCTCCTTTTCCTTTCTTCTTCCTTCTCCTTCTTCTCCTTTCTTCTTCTTTTTCCTCCTCTCCCTCCCCCTCCTCCTTTCCTCCTCTTCCTCCTTCTCCTTGTCCTCCTCCTCTTCCTCCTCTTTTTCTTCTTCACTTTCCCTCCCATCATTTAAGTTGGCTGTGTATATATACATGGGTGGATCTCGGCCATTTTGTTAAAAAAAAAAAAAAATTTTTTTTTTTTTTTTTTTTTTTTTTGCTACTCTGCTTGTTTACGTCTCCACATTATTGGCTGTTTCTGTGTTTCTTTAATTGTGATTTTTTTTAAGCTGGGAGGCACTCATCTTGCTCAGCTTTGTTTAAGCAGAGTTAATACTTAGAATATCAGTTATGGTCTATCATGTTATTCTGTGGATCTTACTGATTCTCCTGACTCCTCATTATTCTGTAGGTTGGCCTATTCTAAAAGTCTTGAGACACCCAAATGGGTCTCAGTTTTTCCCAGACAGACCAAGCAATGCCAGTTTCATAGATTTTTATATATTAACTTCTGGGAGTTAATAGAAGGTATTGCTTTTGAGAACAAATTAATGTCTTTCCATATTTATCTTAAGACTATTCTTAGGATTTTGGGGGAAGCAATTACTTTAGAATTCTCTTGTAAGTATTTTGAATTACCCTTAACTGATCCTGTTTCAATCGTTATTGAACTTGCTTAAAATTCTTGTATATTAAAATAATAAACAGAAGATTGGATTTGAGTTTTGACATGTAAGTCAACACCTATCTATAATTCTGTTGTTAGGTAATTACTCAAAATTATATTTATGAAATAGCAGTATTTGATTATAGCTGTAGATACGAGTATTATAAAAATTATTTAAATATAGTAAATAAAAAATGATGAAATGTCTTTGAGGTATAGGAGCAAAATGTGTATTTCCTAAGTAACTGGCTAATCTTATCATTTTAGATAAGTAAAGATCAAACCTTTTTAGAGGCAGAGTGTCCAACACCTGACAGAACAGTCACTTTAAGCATTGCACAAGTAGTAAAGCAAGTGCAAAAACTAGAAGAACTGAAAAATCTCCTTAAACAACGGACTAAATGCTCCTCGAGAGCCCCATTGTCTAAAGCCAAGTAAGTGAAATATAAGAGTTAATAGAATTTGAAGCAATGAGTGGCTATATAATTAGTAATGTGTGTAAAATAATGGTTCAGATATTATATTGTACATAAAATTTCTAAATCAAGAAAAATAGGCAGCTTGCTCCTATGTGAAATTTTGGTTTTAAATTATTTTTATTAACACATAATGTATTATTTGCCCCAGGGGTACAGGTCTGTGAATCTTCAGGCTTACACAGTTCACAGCAGTCACCATAGCACATACCCTCTCCGATGTCCATAACCCAGCCACCCTGTCCCTCTTCCCCCCAGCATCCCTCAGTTTGTTTGTAAGAGTAAGAGTCTCTTATGGTTTGTCTCCCAAAATTTTTAATAGTTTGAAATGGCACTGTCAATCAGTAGTCACTAGTCACATGAGGCTACTAAAATTAAAATTGAGTTCCATTTAATTAAAAAATTAATTCTTCTGTTATGTGAGCCACATTTCAAATGCCTAGTAGCCAGTGGGGTTGTTTTTAGAAAGTTCTGTTAAACATGGCTCGCTTTGAATATCTGGGTTTAAAATCTTCCCTCAGTTTGATTATGTAGCTTCTATAATAAATAGGAAACTGGGATATCATTAAATAATTAATTGTTTATGAACAGCATTATTAAAAATTTCAAAAGGACAGGGATATACTCCAAAGAATAATTTCCCATTTTTCAGTTGAGAAAAGCTTTTTTTTGACAGATGGGAGGAAGATTCAATAATGATTATAATGATAGTCCTATTAACTGTTGACACTCACTTTTGATATTTGAGGTTTAGCTGTCTTAAAATTAAATAGATGAATAAGTTATCACAGAATACCCTTCACGACTTTTATTCCACCTTACACAGTTACTTTTTTTTTTTTTGTGGTGAGAACGCTTCAGATCCACTCTCTCAGCAAATTTCAAGTATCCAGTAGTATTGTTTTTTTTTTTTAAGATTATTTATTTATTTATTTGACAGACAGAGATCACAAGTAGACAGAGAGGCAGAGAGAGAGGAGGAAGCAGGCTCCCTGCCAAGTAGAGAGCCCGATGCGGGGCTCGATCCCAGGACCCTGGGATCATGACCTGAGCAAGGCAAAGGCTTTAACCCACTGAGCCATCCAGGCACCCCTCCAATAGTATTGTTAACTGTAAACACCAGGTTGTACATTAGACCTGACTTATTCAACTTTTGTTATTTTATTTTTTATTTAGTGATTATATAGTGATTCAGCAGAATTGTTGATACATCATCAAGTGCTCATCACAGCAGGTACATGCCTTAATCCCCATCACCTCTTTCAGCCCACTGCCCATCCTTCTCCCCTCTGGTAAACATCAGTTTGTTCTCTGTAATTAAGAATCTGTTTCTTGGGACGCCTGGGTGGCTCAGTTGGTTAAGCGGCTGCCTTCGGCTCAGGTCATGATCCCAGCGTCCTGGGATGGAGTCCCACATCGGGCTCCTTGCTCAGCAGGGAGCCTGCTTCTCCCTCTGTCTCTGCCTGCCACTCTGTCTGCCTGTGCTCGCTTGCTCTCTCTCCCTCTCTCTCTGACAAATAAATAAATTAAAAAAAAATTAAAAAAAAGAATCTGTTTCTTAATTTATTTCTTTCTCTCTTTTTTCCCACTTATGCCTGCTTGTTTCTTTAATCCACATGTACGTGAAATCATATGATATTTGTCTTTCTGCTAAGTGACTTATTTCACTTAGCATTATACTTTCTGGCTCCACCCATGTCATTGTAAATGGCAAGATCTCATTCTTCTTGACAGCTGAATCATATTCCATTGTGTGTAAATATACCACTTCTTTATCCATTCATCAGTTGATGGACACTTGTACTGTTTCCATAATTTGCTTATTGTAAATAATACTTCATAAACATTGGTGTGTATGTATCCTTTCATAGGATAGTTCTGTTTTTAACTTTTTGAGGAACCTCCATACTGTTTTCCAGAGTGGCTGCACCAGTTTGCATTCCCACCAACAGTGCAAGAAGGTTCCTCTTTTTCTGTATCCTTGCCAACACCTGTTGTTTCCTGTGTTGTTAATTTTAGCTGTTCTTACAGCTGTGAGGTGAAATCTCATTGTAGTTTTGATTTTTATTTCCCTGATGCAGAGTGATGTTGAGCATCTGGATGCCTTCTTTGGAAAAATGTCTGTTCATGTTTTCTGCTCCTTTGTAAATTGGATTATTTGGTTTTTTTTTTTTTTGTCTGGTATTGATTTGAATCATTTCTTTATATATATGTATATTGGATACTAACCTTTTATCAGATATGTCATTTGCAAATATCTTCTCCCATTATATCTCTTGCCTTTTAGTTTTGTTGATTGTTTCCTTCACTGTGCAAAAGATTTTTATTTGGATAGTTTTTTTTTTTGTTTTTGTTTCACTTACCTCAGGAGATATATTTAATAAGAAGTTGCTGTGGCCAGTGTCAGAGACATTACTGCCCATGTTCTTGTCTAGGATTTTTATGGTTTCAGGTCTCATATATAGGTCTTAAATCCATTTTGAATTTATTTTGTGTATGCTTTACAAAAGTGGTCCATTTTCAGTCTTTTGCATATTGCTGTCCATTTTCCCCAATACCATTTGTTGAAGAGACTGATTTTCCTATTGGGTATTCTTCTCTGCTTTGTCGAAGATTAATTGACCATATAACTGTGGTTCATTTCTGGGCTTTCTGTTCTTTTCTATTGATGTGTATGTCTATTTTTGTGCCAGCATCTACTTTTTTGGTTATTGTAGCTTTGTAATAGAACTTCAAGTGTGAATTTTGGTACCTCCACCTTTGTTTTACTTTTAGAAAATTGCTTGGAAATTCAGGATCATTCCATATAAATTGTAGGACTTTTTGTTCTGCTGTGAAAAATGTTATTAGTATCTTTTTAGGGATTGCATTAAATCTATAGATTGCTTTGGATACCAAAGACATTTTAACAGTATTTGTTGTTCCAAACTATGAGCATGGAACGTCTTTCCATTTCTTTGTGTTGTCTTCAATTTCTTTCATTGGTGTTTCATAGGTTTTCAGAGTACATATCTTTCACCTCTTTGGTTAGGTTTATTCTTAGGTATCTTGCTATTTTTGGTGCAGTTGTAAATGGGGTTGTTTTATTAAGTTCTTTTTCTGCTGCTTCATTATTAGGGTATAGAAGTACAACAAATTTCTACATAGTAATTTTGTATCCTGTGAGTTTACTGAATTCATTTATTGGTTCTAGCAGTTTTTTGGGGGGGAGTCTTTAGGGTTTTCTATATAGAGTATCATGTGATCTATAAATAGTGAAAGTTTTACTTCTTCCTTACCAGTTTTGATGCCTTTTTTTTTTTAAAGATTTTATTTATTTGATAGAGAATCACAAGTAGGCAGAGAGGCAAGCAGAGAGAGAGGGAAGCAGGCTCCTTGCTGAGCAGAGAGCTCAAGGCAGGGCTCGATCCCAGGACCCTGAGATCATGACCTTAGCCGAAAGCAGAGGCTTTAACCCACTGAGCTACCCAGGTGCCCCAACTTTGATGCCTTTTATTTTGTTTTGTCATCTGATTGCTGTGGCTAGGTCTTCTAGTATTATGTTGAATAAAACTAGTTTAGAGTAGACATCCCTGTCATGTTTTTTTTCTCTCAGTTTTTCCCCATTAAGGATGATATTTGTTTGTGTTTTTCATATATGACCTTTATTATATTGAGGTATATTCCCTCTAAACCTACTTTGTTGAGGGCTTTTGTCAGGAATGGGTGTTGTACTTTGTCAAATGCCTTTTCGGCATCTATTGAAAGGATCATATGGTTTCTTTATCCTTACTCTTACTGATGTCATGTATCATGTTGACTGATTTGTAAATATTAAACCATTTGTGCAACCCAGGAATAAACCCCCTTGATTATAGTGAATGATTTTTTTTAATGTATTGTTGGATTTGGTTTGCTAGTATTTTGTTGAGGATTTTTGCATTAAAATTCTGTGGGAGTTTTGATTACTGATTCAATCCCCTTGTTGGTAATTGGTCTATTCAAATTTTCTCTTTCTTCCTGCCTCAGTTTTGGTAGTTTATATATTTCTAGGAATTTATTTATTTATTTATCTATTTATTTATTAAAGATTTTATTTATTTGACAGACAGAGATCACAAGTAGGCAGAGAGGCAGGCAGAGAGAGGAGGAAGCAGGCTTCCCGCTGAACAGAGAGACTGATGCGGGGCTTGATCCCAGGACCCTGGGATCATGACCTGAGCCAAAGGCAGCGGCTTTAACCCACTGAGCCACCCAGGCGCCCCTGTTTCTAGGAATTTACCATTTCTTCTAGGTGGCCCAATTTGTGGGCATGTAGTTTTTCATAATATTCTCTTATAGTTGTTGGTATTTCTGTGGTGTTAGTTATTTGTCCTCTTTCATTTGTAATTTTGTTTGGGTCCTTTCTCTTTGTTTTTTGATGGGTCTTGCTAGAGGCTTAGGAATTTTATTTATTTTTTCAAAGAAGCAGCTCCTCTTCATTTTATTTATCTGTTTTTTTTTTCCTTTGTCTGGTTTTGGTTTTTTAGATTCTATATCCTTTTTTTTTTTCTTTCCATGAGGCAGTGGGATTTTACTTCACAACATGACATCCAACTTCCCCAGGCCCTCTTTGAGTGTTGGGAGTCTCCTTTAGCCATGGGGCCAGTCCCTTGCTCCTACACTTACTCAGGACTCTAGTCAGTAGGGAGGGCTGCACTAACAGTGTCATGGGTGGGAGTGCAGGGGTCAGGCTGAGACTCAGAGTTGGAGTTGGGGCTGGGCACAGGATCCTGACAGGGGAGGGATCAGATCGATGGTCAAGGCTGGCCACAAGTCAGGATTGGCATTGTGATGAGGCTTAGGGTCAGAAGATATGACAGAATCAGAGCTGAGGGTAGATTAAGAACCAGAAATAACTTTGGGGTAGGATTAGGGAGGGAGTATTGCACAGAGCTAGGATGAGGACTAAGGCCAGAGCTGGTGTCAGGGCTGAGACCCAGGCCAGAGCCAAGAACAGAGAGCATCAGGACTCAGGAGGGAGACATGCTCTGGCCTCAACATTGGAGCAGGGTTGAGTCCCTGACCTGTGGTGGCAGCTACGCTCTCACACACCCACTTGTGCTTGGTGAGGCTAGAGGCTTGTCAGAAAGCCTTGCCACAGAGCTGACAGTGGTAGGGGGCATACTCTCGAATGCATATGCAGGTGCTGCAGCAGCAGGGAGGAGCTCTCCCACTGAAGGCCTTCAAGAGTGGGGACAAGCATCAGTCCATTTGCTGGTGTGGCTTCGCAGGTGCTGAAGCAAGTTGGAGCTCTGGCTGAAGGTGTTGTGGCAGTGGGGACAGTGGTAGGGGTGTGACAGTGGTAGGTGCTGTGTGTGTGTGTCTGTGTGTGTGCACTTGTGCGTGCACAGGCACTGGCATTGTGGCAGTGCTAAGCTCTGGCCAAAGGCCTTGCTGCACTGTAGGCCTGGGAATTGCCAGTGTGCAGTTGCAAGTGCATCAACAGTGCTGAGCCCTGCCTGATGCCCTTGGTGCACACTGGGCACTTGCAGGGCTGAGGGCTGCTGTACATGTGCAGGTGCTGTACTAGCAGCAAGCCATGCTCAATGCCATGACACACATGGGGTAGTGCTGTGGCTTCTTGTGGTTGTGGCTGCCTCAGTACTTCAGCAGTGTGGAGCGCCCCTGAAGGCTTTGCTGCAGAGGGTGTTCGGGTCAGGCCACCCGCCAGCGTGGTTGCTGCAGTGCTATACTAGCATGGTGCCATGGCCAAATGACTTACTGCAAGTTTGGCAGTGGTATGGCTTCTTGCCGCTGTGGGAGCAGCAGTGCTAATTCAGCCCAGAGCAGCGGCAGAAGGCTCGACCATAATCGGGGCAGGAGAAGTGTGGGAGAGAGCTGGCAGGTGCAGGGAGCACTATGGGGCTAGTGGCCAGGACCTTGGGTGTAGTAGTGAGTCTGGATGAGAGAGGGAGTTTCAGGTCTGGGGCTTTGGTGTGGTTGAGGTGCACACTGGCTCAAGAACCAGGGGAACAGGGGCACCTGGTTGGCTCAGTTGGTTAAGCATCTGACCTTGGCTCAGGTCATAATTTCAGGGTCCTGGAATCAGCCCTCCTGGGTCTCTGTGCAAAAGGTGGGGAAGTCATCTCCCCTCTCCCTTTCCCTCAGTCCCTACCCCTGCTCCTGCTCTGTCTCTTTCAAATAAATAAAATCTTAAAAAAAAAAAAAAAAAAGAACCACAGGGACAGAATTGGTGATTTCTGGTTCAAGGTGGAAACTTGAAGATATAGGGTCAAAATCTTAGAGATCCCGGTCACAGTCCTGAGATGGAATGAGTTTCAGCATCAGGGTCTAGATCCTCAGAGACAGACTCAAGATTTGGTATCATTTATTTATGCTCTAATTTTTATTATTTCCTTCCTTCTGCTGGTTTGGGTTTTGTTGTTCTTTTTCTAGCTCCTGTAGACGTAAGGTTAGGTTGTTTAT
Organism: Mellivora capensis; assembly: GCA_004024625.1. Lineage (NCBI taxonomy): Eukaryota > Metazoa > Chordata > Mammalia > Carnivora > Mustelidae > Mellivora > Mellivora capensis. Next base: position 3,225 of record PISX010026872.1, on the reverse strand, counting down.
TTGAGATTTGTTGTTGTTGATGTAGGCCATTATTGCTATAAACTTGCCTCTTAGAACTGTTTTTGCAGTATCTGGAAGGTTTTGGACACAGTGTCTGCCAGTTCTTTTGTTCCTGGAGGGGTCTGTGAACACTGCCTGTCTGGGATATGGTGGGAGATGAGCAAATAACCTCCTCACTGGGAGCCCCAGGCACTCTTCAGATCACTGTTTTCGTGCTGTATGTTCACAGGCTGTTGACCTTTTTTCCAAGAGTAACCTCAGTGCCCTCTAGAGTCTCCCCCAGCCATTGATCTTTAAAATTCCAGGCTTCAAGCTCCACTGGTTGCAAGAATTCACAAAATTCAGCCCCTCTTGCTTTTCAAGGCAATTACTATTGGGATTCATCTTCCCCATATGGGCTCTATTCTGTCTCTTGGCCTGCTCTATGACTGCAGCTCCCTACCCACCACAGGGCCACAATTTTTTTTCTCCCAAACTGTATCTCCTTACTTCTACCTTCTTTGATGTGGCCTCTTCTCTACATTTAGCTCTAGAATTTGTTCTGCCGGTCTTCTGGGGGTATTTAGGATGATTTGATTGTTACCTAGTTGTATTCATGGGATCAGGTGAACCTAGGGTTCTCCCACTCTGCTATCATCTTCCAAGCTCTCTAGCATAATTCTTAGGGGCCCTAGGATTTTCAAAATGGTAAATGAGCGTTGGCTTAACTTAAAGTCACCATCTGCATTAGCCCCTAACAAGAGAATCAGCCTGTTTGAAGCTTTTGACTTCTCTCTAGCTATGAAAGCTTAGGCACCATCTTCTTCCAATAAAAGATTGTTTTGTCTACATTGAAAATCTGTTATTTAGTAGCTACCCTCATTAATTATCTTAGCTAGATCTGATTAAGTTGCCACAGTTTCTGTATTAGCACATGCTGCTTCACCCTTTGTTTTCATGCTATGGAGATGGCTGCTTTTCCTTAAACTTTGTGAACCAAACTCTGTTAGCTCCAGACTTTTCTGCAGCTTCCTCATTTCTCTCAGCGTTCATAGAATTGAAGATTTAGGGCTTTGCTCAGAATTATGCTTTGGCTTAAGTAAAAAATATGGCTGGTTTGATTTATCCAGACCAGTAAATTTTCTCCATATCAGCAATAAGACTATTTGCTTTCTTAATTATTTGTGTATTCACTGGAGTATTACTTTTAGTTCCCGTCAAGAACTTTTCCTTTGCATTAAGAACTTGGATAACTGATGCAAGAGGTCTAGCTTTCAGCCTCTCTTGGTTTTTGATGTACCTTCCTCACTAAACTTAATCATTTCCAGTTTTTAATTTAAAGTGAGAGACAAGAGACTCTTCCTGTAGATTGAACATTGAGAGGATAAAGTTATTAACTGGCCTAATTTCAGTATTGTTGTGTTTCAGGGAGTAGGAAGGCCCAAAGAGAGGGAAAGAGATAGAGGCTAGTTGGTGGGGCAGTCAGAGCATACACAACAGTTTTGTTAAGTTTGCTGCCATATACGGTACCCCCAAACAATTGCAATAGAAACATCAAAGATCAGTGATCACAGATAGCCGTAACAAATACAATAATAAGGAAAAAGCTTAAAATATAGTGAGAAGTACCAAAATATGACACAGAAACACAAGGTGAACGGATGCTGTTGGAAAAATCGCTTTGATAGACTTTTTGTATGCAGGGTTGCCACAAACCAATTTGTAAAAAATGCAGTCATTGAAGTGTAATAAAGTGAAACAATAAAATAATATATGCTTGTACCTAGTAATTTTGTATTATGAATTAATGATTTCTGTGTGAGTCTCCGGGAAAGATGGTTTCTTCAAGTTCAGAACTTGTTACACACATCTAAATGTTTCTTATCACATATAAAGAGTAAATAAATATGTGTAACTTTATGAGTATCTGAAATCACCTAATTTTTTCCCCTGTTATTTTGTTATTGCCAACTATATCTGGTATAGTAACTTATCCAAGTAAAAGTTTACATACAGCCATTTTTTTTGCATTAAACATATACAAAAAACCCTTTTATAGTGTTAAAATAGAGAGTAATTGGGAGGGACTACTATTTATTATGCAGTTACTTTATTTATATCTCTGTCAATGACAAGATTTAAAGGAATGAAAGGAATGGCACTTGAGTTAGCTCCAGTAGGTGCCCATTAACTAGTTCAGAGGCTCAGACAGACTCACTTGAGCTATCTGTTGTAAAGTGCAAAATTAGTTTCAGACTGTATATTAATAGTAATACCTGAAAGTGAAGTGTCTTATGTGTACAGGCATTTTCCTTATAACTTTACATGTACTGGATCCTTACCACTACTTTATGAGGTATGTACTCTAATACCCCAATTTTAATAGATGAAGAAACTGTAAGTCAGAGGGATTAAGTAACTTACTAAAGTCATAAATTAGTAAGTGGGTAAAACAAGTTTTGAGCCAAGCAGTTTGACTCTAGAACTTGTGCTCTTAACAATAACAATATGAAAAGAAATGTCATGCTTCTACCCAATTTACTTTTGTTATTTTTGTTGTTAATATTGTTGGAATACTTAATTATATTCATGGAATATATAGCATTCATAGAATTACACAGTGTGATTTTATACTTGTTTGCTTGCTATTATACTAATTTACCTTAGTGTTTAATAAAGGTTAAAGATTATGTTAAGTTTTATTTTACAAACTACATCTAGAACATATATTTTACTTCTTAAGTATAATTTAAGCTCTTACTCTCTGATAATAAATAAATGTTGTACTTATTAAAATTTTAACAGGGATACTGAAAATTCACCAGGAACTGTACATAGTAATGAAGTTGTACAGCAGATAATTGAAGGTGATAATATTTTATACATGTTTAGCATTTATAGGGTTTTCTACATTACATTAATATTTTGCAAATTACAGTTAAAAATTTAACCATAAAATTATATAGTAGCAAGTTAAAAAAGATATTCAGTTGTGAATATCTTTTTTTAAAAAAAATTTTAAAAAAATTTTTATTTTTATTTTTTTTAATTTTTAATTTTTAATTTTTTTAATAAACATATAATGTATTTTTATCCCCAGGGGTACATGTCTGTGAATTGCCAGGTTTACACACTTCACAGCACTCACCATAGCACATACCCTCCCCAATGTCCATTACCCCACCCCCCTCTCCCGACCCCCCTCCCCCCAGCAACCCTCAGTTTGTTTTGTGAGAATAAGAGTCA
>PISX010026871.1:0-23780 GCA_004024625.1 Mellivora capensis | reverse complement strand
CCCAACACTCAGCCTCATAGGAGCAGGGCACAGGGCGTCGAACGCGACTCCTGCTGCTTCTGCGAAGACGAGAGCCACAGCCCAGCAGAAAGGCCTATTCTGAGGGCACAGTAGCGCTACTCTCCGTAGTGGCGATTCTCTCTGGCTTAAGCTCCCTGACGACGGGCCACCATCAGCAACCGATTGTAAAGCACGGTGCGGCACACCGGCTTCATGGAGAGGATGGCGTTGCGAGGCCCTCCGTTAGGCCAACATCTTGGAGGAGCCCTGAGCAGAGCGGCTGCCTGAAACTGTCTGTAGAAACATGAGGCCGGTTCAGGAGGGTTTCGACAGGACAAGGCCTTTACACCGCACCCCCCACTCAGTCCCTGGGGTTGAGTAGCAGTTCTGACCCCAAGCAGCATAGAGCAAGGCGCGAAACCGTTCAGCTCCAAGAACGAGCTGAGCGTCTCCCGTTTCCCACCAAACCAAAAGCCTTCTCCTCGACGCTGGGTCATGCACACACATCGTGAGCACTTTGGCCTCCGTGCCAGGACCCACAGGGGTGCCGCCAGCACCCTGGCCTGGCAGCATGTTTCAGGGAGACAAGAGTCGTTTCACCCCGGGGCCTGGAACCCGAACGAGCCAGCGGGGCCCTGAACTCAGACAACACTGTTCTTGGGCAAATCCTCTTCCCCGTAATGCTGTCGTCAAAGAGAGAAGCATGGATGAGCGAGGATTCGGCCTGCTGACTGCCAGCTGTGGGCCCGGGCTGAGGGGCCCGCCTGTCCCATGTCAGCGCCTTGTGCCATCAATGGAGAAGCAGTTTTCTAAGGGGTGTGTGTGTGGACGCCTGAGCTGAGGTCCCTCTGCCTCCTTGTGAGGAAGAAGTCTCTGGAGCAGGCGGATGCCATCCCACAAACTCGCTCGACAGAGTAGGATGCCTCCTCCAACTTTAGCCTGGAGAGCTCAAGAGAGAACACTTGCCTGACCTCGCAGAAGCAGGCCTGAAGCCGATCTGCCTTTTGTGAGCAGGGCTCCTTTGCCAAGAAGGAAAGCTTCGCCCCCGGGTCTCGGTGCGGAAGCCTAATGAAGGCTCCCGGACCTCAGGGGAGAGGACATCGGAAAAGGTGCCCCATCACTCGGCCTCACAGGAGCCCACACAGGGCGTCGAACCTGGCTCCTGAATTTACCCACGGTATGTGTAGACTTAGGGAGTAACCTACCTGTAGGATTATCCTCTAGGAAAGATCGTGTAGTGCTGACGTACCAGTTTTCCTCTAAATATCCTCCCCTGAGCTGCATACCTTTTATGAACAGGGGATGGGCATGCTATGGGTGTCACCCTGAGGAACACTTCTGGGTACCGTGTATCTTATGGCTGGCAGCTGGATTCTGGAAAATGCAATGTTGCCTGACTTCTGATTGGCCGCTTCAGTTTAACAGAAATGTAGTGATGTGGGAAGAAAGGACAGAAATCACCAGGCTTCTAACTTTTTCCCAGATGAATGCAGCCCATTCGGGGGCTTGTGAAAGGATGGGCAAGCTTGGGGTAATGCAGAGATTACCCTCGTCAGAGTGTTGGGGCGGTGCAAACCCAGGTACCTGCCAAATTCGCGCCCCCGCTGGACAAGTCAGTGGAGAAACAGTCCTTCATGCCAACCTGAGTTACATGTTCCTTAGAGTTGCAAAGGCAGAAGGATAGTGTCCCAGACTCAACTCCATTCAACAGTGCTACAGGGAGAATGTGCCACCACACGGTTACCTTCTCTTTCCTTGGGAGAGAACGTTTTGCAAACTGGGAGGGACAGCATAAGCAAAGGGCTGTTGACTGAAGGCTGAGAAACCACCCCACACACCAGCCTGGAGAACCTGCCTTTCCGCCAACGTCTTGCAGTCTGAAGACAGAAGCGACTTACAGAGCATGTGAGGAAGCAGGGAGAAGGGGCCGTGCACATCCCTAAGAGGAGTACATGTGCCTGGAAGGTAGCTTTCGGCACACATCGTGTTTGAAGAAGAGAAGAACCTTTCTAGACTCCGTGAATCAGCAACAGGAAAGTGCCAGGACTTTATTCCTGAGGGGAAAAAAAAAACCCAACAATACATTGACACTAGTTTTCATATCATATTGCCTCCATTGATCCTAGAAGCATTTCCCCAAGCCTGGCTGGGACGGGATTTGAAAGTTCTGTGAGCTCCCACTGAGAAGCCAGTCTGCGTACTGTGCGACTCATGTTTGAACCCTGGCTTCAGGAAGCTAGAAGCCTATTCAGATCTCTGAGGAGGCAGAAGGGCAACAGAAGTGGAGTAGGAAGAAACAGCATGGGACAGACAGCGCTCTGCTTCCACATGTCTTTGCAGATGACAGTAGAACGACCAGAGGTTTGTGAAAGCAAGGGTGGGTGGGGATGGTATGCAGCAGAGAGTACTCCTTCAGCTGTGTGTGTGTGTGTGTGTCTGTTTGTGTGTGTGTGTGGACAGGTAGGCCAACGGTCCTATGCCGAATCCTGAGAGACAACCCCGGGGAGGAACTTCTCCATGTTACCCAGGTCACTGCATGTTGCAGAAGAGAGGCAGAAGGCAGAAGGAACGTGCCACAGACTCTGCTCTGTGAAGCAATGCTGGGGGAGACCGTCCATCCACAGGGCTAACTTCTCTTTCCTCTGGAGGGCAGCGTTTTCCAATGTGTGCTTAGCCACCAAAGGAAAAGGACAAGTCCCAGAAAGAGAAACAGTGGCCACGAGGAGCTGCCCTTCCACCCACCTCTTGCTGCCTGAATACCTAAGCCTTTCTGAACAATTGTGAGGAAGCATGGGGAAGAGGCCCTGCCCTCTCCTCACTGAAAGGAGTGTGTGTGGAGCACAGCTCTGGAGACAGCTTCCTTTGGGAAGAAAGGAAAGTTTTCCAAGGGCCTTGGGGCAGACTGAGGGAATGACCTACCTGAGAGGCTTTCCCCCAGAGAAAGGAGGAGCAGTGCTGACATAACAGTTTTCTTTCACATTCCCTCCCCTGAAGCTGGAAGTCTTTTCAAGATGGAGGCCGAGCATGCTATGGGCTCAAATTTGAGAAACACATCTGGGTACCATGTAGCTTACAGCTGGCAGCTGGATTCTGGAGCTAGCAGTGTTGGCAGACTTCTGTGTGGACGCTGCAGGGAAATGGAAACAAAGGGATGTGGGAAGAAAGGGCACTGGACAGAAAGTGCCCTGCTTCTAATGCTTTCCCAGATGAATGCAGCCCGGGGGTTTGTGAAAACAAGAGCAAGCTCGGGGTAGTACAGAGAGTACTCTCGTCAGCATGCAGGTGTGGGGGAAACCCCAGGTACATGCAGTATTCCTGCCTCTGATCTACAATGCAGTCCTTCACGCCCACCTGAGCTATATGTTCCTTAGAGGGGCAAAGGCAGATGCACAGTTTCACAGACTCAACTCCATGCAACAGTGCTATGGGGAGACCGTGCCTCCACACGGTTACCTTCTCTTTCCTTGGGAGAGAACGTTTTGTAAACTGGGTGGGACAGCATAAGGTAAGGGACTTTGACAGAAGGCTGAGAAACCAGGCCACCCAACAGCCCCGAGAACCTGTCTTTCCACCAACGTCTTGCAGCCTGAAGACAGAAGCGTTTTGCAGAGTGTGTGAGGAAGCAGGGAGAAGGGGCCGTGCACGTCCCTGGGAGGAGTGCATGTGCCCAGAAGGTAGCTTTCGGTACACATCTTGTTTCAAGAAGAGAAGAACCTTTTCCAGGCTCTGTGGGGCAGCAGCAATAGCCAGCAGCTTAAACCAGAGAAAGACAAGACAGTGCAGAGATACCGGTTTACATATCACATTGCCTCCCTTGATCCTAGAAGCATTTCCCCAAGCCTGGCTGGGGCGGGGTTCGAAAGTGCTGTGAGCGCCACTCTGAGAAGCCCATCTGTGTACTGTGTAACTGATGGCTGAAATCTGGCTTCCTGAACCTAGAAGCCTTTTCTGAGCTCCCTGGAGGCAGAAGGGAAACAGAAGTGATGTAGGAAGAAACAGCATGGGACAGACAGCGCTCTGCTTCCACATGTCTTTGCAGATGACAATAGAATGACCAGGGGTTTGTGAAAGCAAGGGTGGGTGGGAGCCGTATGCAGTGGAGAGTACCCCCTCAGCTGTGTGTGTTTGTGTGAATATGGACTTGTAGGTGAAGTGGCCTATGACGAAGCCTGAGAGACAGCCCTGGGGAGGAACGTCTCCATGTCTCCCAGCTGCCCTGCATGTTGCAGAGTAGAGCCTGAAAGGATAAGGGACATGTCATAGACTCTGCTCTGCAAAGCAACAGTGGGAAAGACTGTCCCTCTGCATGGCTGACTTCTTTTTCCTCTGGAGAGAAGGGTTTTCCAACGTGTTCTTGACCACCAAAGGAAGGGGCCATATCTCCGAATCTGAGAAACGGCAGCATCAAGAAGCTTGCATTCCACCTGCATCTTGTTGTCTGAAGACAGAAGCCTTTCCCAGCAAGTGTGAGGTAGCATGGGGAAGGGGCCCTGCCCTTCTCTAGCTGAAAGGGGTGTGTGTGGAGCGCAGCTCTGGCAGATAGCTTCCTTTGGGAAGAGATGAACGTTTTCCACCAGCCTTGGGACAGACTGAGGACATGTTCTACCTAAGGGGCTTTCTCCCAGAGATAGAAGGAGCACTGCTGATGTACCAGTTTCCTTTCACATCCTGTTCCCAAAGCTGCAAGCATTTTCAGGATGGAGGCCGAGTGTGCTATGGGCTCAACTCTGAGGAACACTTCTGGTACTGTGCAGCTTATTGTTGGCAGCTGGCTTCTTGAAGATAGCAGGGTTGGCCGACTTCTGTGTGGATGCTGAGGGAAACAGAAATGAAGGGATGTGGGAAGAAACAGCACTGGACAGAAAGTGCCCCACTTCTAACACTTTCCCAGATGATTGCAGCCCCTTCAGGGGCTTGATAAAGCAAGGGCAAGCTCAGGGTGGTGCAGACAGTATCCTACTCAGCGTAAGGAGGTGGCGGGAACCCAAGGTCCATGCCGTATTCTGGCTCCCTAGCGACAATGCTGTTGAGGAACAGTCCTTCAAGCCCACCTGAGCTACATGTTCCCTAGAGGGGCAAAGGCAGGAGGAGAATGCCCCAGACTCAACTCCGTGCAGCAGCGCTAAGGGGAGACTGTGCTTCCACACAGTTATGTTCTCTTTCCTTGGGAGAGAATCGTTTAGCAAACTGAATGGGACAGCTAGGAAAGGGCCCTTTAGGGAAGGCCAAGAAACAATGCCATCCACCAGCCCTGAGAACCTGCCCTTCTGCCAATGTCTTGCAGCCTGAAGACAGAAGCATTTTGCGGAGCATGTGAGTAAGCAGGGAGAAGTGGCTGTGTTTCTTTTCAGAGGGATGTGTGTTCCTGGAAGACAGCTTTAGGCACACATCATTTTTTAAGAAGAGAAGAACCTTACCAGACTCCATGGGGTAGCAGCAGCAAGAGCTAGTAGCTTAAACCGGAGAAAGACAAGACAGCGCAGAGATACCCGTTTTCGTTCACATCGCCTCCCTTGATCCTTGCAGCATTTCCCCAAGCCTGGCTTTGAGGGGGTTCAAAAGTGCTGTGAGCTCCACTCTGAGAAGCCAGTCTGGGTGCAGTATGACTCATGGCTGACCCTTGGCTTCTGGAAGCTAGAAGCCTTTTCAGAGCTCTGTGGAGGCAGTAGGGAAACAGATGAGAAGTAGGAAGTAATGGCCTGGGACAGACAGTCCCCTGCTTAAATATGTCTTTCCAGACGACTCCAGCACTACAAGGGGTGAAAGCAAGGGTGGGTGGGGGCCGTATGCTGTAGAGTGTACCCCCTCAGCTGTGTGTGTGTGTGTGTGTGTGTGTGTGTGTGTAGACGCATAGGTCAAATGGTCTTGTTCTAAGGGTGCACTGAATTTGGCTCAAAGTTTGATGATCAAGGACTCAGGATCTTGCCTAGCATCTTCAGTGTTGAAGAGAGGAGAACTGGCCTTGGTATGTGTGAAAGCACTGGGAAAGCACCACACACTTAGCTCAAAAACAGAACCCCGCAGAGAAATCATCTTGCCAGTCACATCTGTAAAAATGTGTGGGAAAGCCTAAGGAACATGCCATAAACTGGATTCGGAGAAAAAAGTCTGGGTAGGCAGCAGGCAACATCGAACTAACATCTTGATTCAGGAAGACACACGACTTTTGTCAACTATGTGTGCAGAAGCTGAAGGCAATTGCCATGGACTGGCCTTGAAAAAAACATGCTGGGCAGAAAACGTCCTCCAGCTACCATGTTCTTTCCAGAAAGTGACGTACTCTCAGATAGTGTGTCTGAGAACTGAGGAAATGGCCAATAGCCTTAGCTTTCCTATGTATTCTTATGTTATTTTTGGTGAGTGAAAGAGTACTCTCAACATAGTTCACTGTTGGTATCAGATGGGAGAATTTCAGGTTGTTTTGGCTTAATTGCCATTTAATACCAAAGTCAATATTTATTATTCCTTATTTCTATTGAAAAAATTGTCATTTTTGCTTTTGGATATTGTGTTATGGTCTGCTGAGTTATCATGTGGTTCTGGCATATTATGGAATGAAATTCCAGACAAAGGTAGAATATTTACAAGGAAAAGGGTCACCATTCAACAGTTTCTCAGATATTAGTTATCTATATAAACCTAAATTTTAAAATATGAAAGTGGGGGTGCCTGGGTGACTCAGTGGGTTAAAGCCTCTGCCTTCGGCTCAGGGCATGATCCCAGGGTCCTGGGATCGAGCCCCACATCAGGTTCTCTGCTCAGCAGGGAGTCTGCTTCCTCCTGTCTTTCTGCCTTCCTCTCTGCCTATTTGTGATCTCTTTCTGTCAAATAAATAAATTAAAAAAAAAAAAAAAGGGATGCCTGGGTGGCTCAGTTGGTTAAGCGGCTGCCTTCGGCTCAGGTCATGATCCCAGAGTCCTGGGATGGAGTCCCACATCGGGCTCCTTGCTAAGCAGGGAGCCTGCTTCTCCCTCTGCCTCTGCCTGCCACTCTGTCTGCCTGTGCTTGCTCACTCCCTCTCCCTCTCTCTCTGACAAATTAAATAAATAAATAAATAAATAAATAAATAAAATCTTTTAAAAATATGAAAGTGATATAATAAATTAAATGGGATTTTCTACTAACAATTGGCTAATTTTAAAGCCTATTAAAATTTATATAGGCGTTAGTCTCATTGAGAAAAATTGAGATTCTTCTTTGTGTGTGCTTTTGAAATTTTATTTTATTTTTTCAGTGTTCCAAGATTCATTATTTATGCACCACACCTTATGCTCCATGCAATACATGCCCTCCTTAATACCTCCACCCGGCTCACTCATCCCTCCACCCCCTTCCCTTCCCGAACCCTCAGTTTGTTTCTCAGTGTCCACAGTCTCTCATGGTTCATCTCTCGGTCTGATTTCCCCCAATTCACTTCTCCTTTCCTTCTCCTAAAGTTTTCCATGTTATTCCTTATGCTCCACAAGTGAAACCATATGATAATTGACTTTCTCTGCCTGACTTATTTCACTCAGCATAATCTCCTCCAGTCCTGTCCATGTTGATACAAAAGTTGGGTATTCATCCTTTCTGATGGAGGCATAATGTTCCATTGTATATATGAACCATATCTTCTTTATCCATTTGACTGTCAAAGGGCATCTTGGCTCTTTCCACAGTTTGGTGATTGTGGCCCATGCCGTTATGAACATTGGGGTATAGATGACCCTTCTTTTCACTACATCTGTATCTTTGGGGTAAATACCCAATAGTGCAATTGCAGGGTCATACTCTTAATTTCTTAAGGAATCTCCATACTGTTTCCCAAAGTGGCTCCACCAACTTGCATTCTCACCAACAGTGTAAGAGGGTTCCCCTTTCTCCACATCCTCTCCAACACTTGTTGTTTCTTGTCTTGTTAATTTTAGCAATTCTAACTGGTGTAAGGTGGCACATCAAGGTGTTTTTGATTTGAATCACCCTGATATCTAATGATAATGAACATTTTTTCATGTGTCTGCTAGCCATTTGTATGTCTTCTTTGGAGAAGTGTCCGTTCATGTCTTCTGCCCATTTTTTTGACATGATTATCTGTTTTTTAGATGTTGAGTTTGAGGAGTTTTTTTATAGATCTTGGATATCAGCCCTTGTCTGTAGTGTCATTTGTGAATATCTTCTCCCATTCCATGGCTTGCCTCTTTGTTTTGTTGACTATTTACTTTGCTGTGCAGAAGCTTTTGATTTTGATGAAATCCCAGAAGTTCATTTTTGCTTTGTCTTGTCTTGAAAGAAGTCTTGTCTTCTTTCATGTCTTGAAAGAAGTGGCTGTGGTCTATGTCAAAGAGGTTACTGCCTATGTTCTCCTCTAGGATTTTGATAGATTCCTGTCTCATGTTGAGGTCTTTTATTCATCTCGAGTTTATCTTTGCATATGGTGTAAGAGAATGGTTGCGTTTCATTCTTCTACACATAGCTGTCCAATTTTCCCAGCATCATTTATTGAAGAGACCGTCTTTTTTCTACTGGATATTTTTTCCTGCTTGTTCAAGATTGGTTGACCACAGAGTTGTGGGTCCATATCTGGGCTCTCTACTCTGTTCCACTGGGCTATGTGTCTGCTTTTGTGCCAGTACAATGCTATCTCGGTGATCACAGCTTTGTATTAAAGCTGCCCCCAGCTTTGTTTTTCTTTTTCAGCATTTCCTTAGCTATTTGGGGTCTCTTCTGGTTCCATACAAATTTTAGGATTGTTTGTTCCAGCACTTTGAAAAATGGCCATGGAATTTTGACTGGAATGGCACTGAAAGTGTAGATTGCTCTGGGCAGTGTAGATATTTTAAGAATGTTTATTCTTCTGATCCATGAACATAGAATACTTTTCCATCTGTTTCTGTCTTCTTCAATACCTTTCATGAGTGTTCTGTAGTTCCTCGAGTACAGATCCTTTACCTCTTTTGTTATGTTTATTCCAAGGTATCTTATGGCTCTTGGTGCTATATATTCTACTCTGTATTATGAAGTTAATCTATGATCACTTTATTATATTTATAATGTGTTTTACTAAGAGGAAAGCCACTAGCTCTATTAAGTCTGTAAAGGGCTTAAAGTCTTCTGCTACTTTAATCAACACATCAGAGATCAACAAGGTTAGGCTAGTCATTGCAAATTTAGGGAATTAGACCAAACCTCAGTGGCAAACATAGATCCCAACATGAAGTGAACATCAGTTTTCTACAATAAACACTCCAACAAATACCATTTCCTTTGATAAACATCCATGATCTCAAGATGGAAAAATTAACAAACAAAAAAAACCCCCAAACCTTTTGGTATTGTCTAAAATTTTTGCCCTATCTAAATAGACTACAATGGAATATTACTCAGCAACCAAAAATGAAATCTTCACATTTGCAATGATGTGGATGGAACTAGAGGGTATTAGGCTAAACAAAATAAGTTAGATAAAGAAAAATGCCATATGATTTTACTCATATGTTTAATTTAAGAAACTATAAAGACGAACACAGGGGAAGGGAAGGAAAATTAAAATAAGAGGGAAACAGGAAGGCAAACCACGAGATGACTCTTAACTATAGGAAACAAACTGAGAGTTGCTGGAGGGGAAGTCGGTAGTGGGATGGGTTAACTAGGTGATGAGCATTAAGGAGGGCGCTTGAAGTAATGAGTACTGGGTGTTGTATACAACTGATAAATCACTGAATTCTACCTCTGAAATTAAGAATACAGTAAATGCCAATTAAATTGAATTTAAATATATTAAAAACCAAAGGTAAACAGACTGATAAACACATTTTTTAAATGACAACATATAAAATAATTATAGATTCAACTTAAAATTTATCATAAAGGATATATATTTTCAAACCTTCTCTTATCTTTCTAAACAAAGGCTAATGGTTAATTAAGCACTTAATCTCAAAGGCAACTGCTTCCTCCAAGGCTGAATTCAAGATATCTGAAGTTTACAATTTTCTTTTTCCATTTAATGGTGTAGAGAAGTTTATCTGGACATGAACATTAGATTTAGACAAAATGCAAATATCAGATAACACTTTCTAGCAGTGATAATAATTAGTAAGTAAAGAGAGCTAGAGGAAATTTTGGAGGTGATGGATAATTTATGGCATAGATTGTGGTAATGATTGTGGATGTTTACTTATAACCAAACTCATCAAGTTGTAGATGTACAGTTTTTAAAATGCCAATCATACCTTAAGTGGTTTAAATGAAAAGAGTAGTTTAAAAGGAGCAGGCTGTTTAAAAGGTAATGAGGATTATTTCACTAGAAGTAACAAATGACCTTCCTGGAAGGTTGAGGAGATGATGTTTAATATCCCATTCAATTTTAAGATTCAGAAAATGCCAGCCCAAGGGTGCCATAGGCACCAACAAAGAGCCTCAGCCTTACTTTCAGATTCTGGTGATGAAGGAATTTTACTGTTTCTTTATACACCTTCTATAATTGGGTACCATTGAAATTTTATTTAGGGAAAATTATAATTGTATATCTCTTAGCCTTAATTCATTGAAATGTGTATAAAGCAAACCATAATGTTGATTAAGGCACTAACTTGAGGTTTTGATTCCTTGCCTCTCCTCCCAACTCAGGCCTTACTTTCTCCTTCCCATATCCATACTTCTGCTCTGAATTCCCATGTGGGTACCAGCATAAAACTAGAGAATCTGTTAGTGAAAGAGGAAACATCCTCCATTCAACAACTACAAGTCTTCTTTCTGCTTCCAGAAGAGACTGCCTGAAGCCAATCTCCTCTCCACTTTAGTCTGAAAAAGAAGTTAAAGAGTATCAGAAAGCTGGGAGACATAGCTCTGGGGGCAGGGGGAAAAAGGTGCCCTTTTTTGGTTTTGTTCCTCTCCAGGTGGTCCACAGCTAGAGAGAGCGTTGGTCAAACAGGTGCTGGACAGCTTATGGGGTATCTCAGAGCTTCCTTATTGGCAATTACAGGGCAGTGGAGAGAAAAAGGTATTTCCAAGAACTTCAAGCTAAGAGGAACTTACAGGTAACTGGGAAAGATTAACTAGAGTTAGCTGCTTCATTTACCCTCTGCTGCTTTCCACCTCAACTCACCCTCAAAGTGGTTCTACAGAAGCAGCAGCTGCTAAAGTCGAGCAAGGTGAATTAGGAAGAGTACCATCTAAGGGAAAGTACCTTCAAATCACCCACATGCCTCCTGGTACCTTCTAAGGCCTTCCTGAAGTGACCATAGCTTCATTTTAGTCATACTATTATTACCCCCATTTACAAATTAAAACTATTTCCCTGTTCATGTCTAACTTGAGCAAGCTGGGGATTTAAAGTATGGTCTGTGCCCTCTTAGAAAGGTACCTCTGAAGAATTTTGTGCCCAATTTCTTCCTTTTGCCTCTCTAGACCTACTCTCCACCTTGTCTGTTGCCATGGGTGACTTACCAGAGTAACCACACAATGGTCCCTTGCCTTCTAGCTTCTAGTTGATGTGCCAATGGAGATCCTGGAGCAGATCAGAGCAAGGAGGATAACATTTATCCTTTAGACCCAACTGTATTGGTACTAACTGAGCCTCAACCATCATTATCTCTCTTTAGATGGCCCTTTCTATTCAAGTCTACTTCTGGCTCCTGGGCTTTCAGTGTACTTACTTAGGAGTGGTAAGTGCTTCCTTGTTACAAGGGCAGGAATAAACTTCACTTTCTTTGTGGTTTCTTGTCCATTTTTATAAATAGGCCCTTGGTTAAACTCCACTCAGATATCCTAATTTTAATGTTTTCTGTTGGAACCTTGAAACAAATCAATCATATATAAAACTAAGAGAAAAGATTAATGTGTTACTAAGAACTGTATATTTTAGAGATGCAGAAATTGATGAAGAATCTTACTACAAGGTTTCAGCCAATCCCAAGGGCCATCATGGCAGGGGAAATATTATTTGCAGTACAGGGGCAGCTCCTTTTTCCCTAACTAGGACTCTAAGCACAATATTAAAGAGCCTTTCCTTTGGTATTGTTATTGCTTGACCTTGACATTTTCTTTTGGAATGAAACCCTCCTACAGAGATGTAGGATGACATTCAAAGTTATTGCTACAGTGGAATGCAGTGAATCAGGTATTTTCTTCTTTGAGCAGAACGTATTTGAAAGCTCTAGGAATTCTTCTCTACTTGGGATGAGTATGTTAAATGTGGTGGCAGAATAAGGGCATAGGAAGGGCAAGTACACTCCTGAAAAGCAAAGATGGCATATGGATTCTCTTCCCACGCTCAATTTATTCTCCTTATTGTGTTTAGGGGTTGATCGTGCCTTTAAAAAAAAAACAACAAGCTAAAAACAACCTAAAAGCCTAACCATTATGGTCCAGTAAGACACTGAAGTGTGCAGGATAATTGTGAAAACTGTGCAGAGTTAATGTTTATATATACAGTTAAATGAATAAAGCAGAACATTAGGTAGTATATGAGTCATAGTTACAACTGTAATATATAAAAATATATTTATACAAATGCAATATATATATGTATACATATATACATATATATATTTACAAACATACATATACATGGGTAAATTCTGAAAGGATCAACTCAAAAAAGAAAACACTGTTAAAGTGATAAGATAGTATTTTTTTTGTTAACACTAAAGTAAAGCCAACAACAGTAATAGGCAATTTATTGAGGAGTTACTATGTACCACACAGTTTTACACTCTTTATGTGTATTAACTTATTTAACCATAACACCTACTCTCTGAGTAACTTAACTTTCCTTATTTTACATTTGAGGAAATTGAAGAACAAGGAGGTAACTGACTTTTCCACAGTCAACCTGCTTCTGAGTAGCAGAAGAACAAGCAGTCATGCTGATACCAGAGCTCATAGATACTTAAGCTATTGTTTCAAAGAAGAGGAAAGTGAAGAGAGTAAGAGTAAGTCCCATTGTTTAGATCAGCCACCTACTAAGTGGCAGAACCAAGACACATACCCAGCTTACTTATAAATAATGCTTGGACCTAAAACCAAACCCTAGACCTAATAGTCATAACCAACACCAAAATAACTTTCTTGCTCTGATTCTGTGGTCTGAGGCACCTTACAGTTCATCCACCTTAAGTTTCTGACTACCCTTTCCAATTCTGCCTGCCTCATGGCTGCTCATAAAGCTGCCTCCCTCTGGCCCATGGCATTAAACAAGCTTTAAATAGAAACATTGGTCATTGCCTCAGGAAAGAGGTTGGTCATTGCCTCAGAGTTCTCACTTTCATGCTCCTAAATCTGAAGACATGATTCTGACATGAGAGTTCTGAGTCTTGCAGCTGTGTGGTTTTGCATCAGTCACATTCTCCTCAGAGCATTCTCATTAGTGACAGGACTGGACCAAATGGTCTCTGAAATCCCTCTCTCTCTCTTTCTCATGCACAATGTATTGCATTATTTGTGACTCCCTTTGGAGGACCTGAGATTTCTCAGTCCCAATCAGACCTACTAAGTGGATCTAAATTCTGTTTGCCTAATTTCCCATTGCCCTTGGCAGCCCTAGGCTTCTCCTGGGCTTTATGAGTAAATGACACATTACACATCAAAATTTTACTACCCTATGTTTTCTTCCCACTGGGTCTTGTGCTTATCTGTGACAAAAGATGCTTATATGTTACCATATAAGTTACATTAGTTTTCCTGTTAATATTTTATTTCTTCCAAGAAACACAATACCTTAACTCTTTTAAACTATCTCTGTTGCTAAAGGTTAATATCCCCCCAATGTTTTCATTCTTACAGATCATAAACAAGTCCACCAACATACAGAATATTAATCTTAAAAGTGCCAATATTTCATTTGTATGTGGTAGAAAGGAGACAATGAATTAGCTAGCATGTCATTGATTTATTAAGTCAACAAACGTCTATTTACTGAACACTTACAATGTGCCAGGCACCATGGCTAGGTGCAAGAAGATAAAAATGAATAAGGAAAGAAATATATACTCAAGGGTTCATGGTTTAAGGGAAAGACAGGCATGCATAACTTATATTGTGTGTCATAATGCATCAATACCCATGTGACAAACCACTTGGGGAGATCCAGAAAGGCCTCACAAAGGAAGGGGCATTTGAGCTGAAATCTTCATCTGAATTTCACCCCACAGACCATATTCTGGACTCTTTCCCACCAGTTATGGGCAGGAGTAGACAGGAAGATAGATCAACTAATGTGGGTGAAACTGCAAAGTTTCCCCCTCACTTTTCAGTGGCAAAGTGGTCCTCTAGAGGGAGCTATATGATTGTGGGAGAGAAGCAAGGCACCCTTTTCGATGTGTTTGGTTAGCTCCCCAATCACAAAACATTTTTCTTTTAATGACAGTTGTTCTCAAATCTCAAATCATTGTGTACATATTGTCAGTGTTCTTACAAATCTGACTCTTTCTTTCCAAGTAACTTTTACTTGATGGAAATGAAACCTGTGTTGGCTAACAATACCTAGTGTAAATAAATAATCCAGATCTTTCCATAAAATTTAACATAAGGGCCCTGTGGGCAGGGTTTTTTCCTCCTTGAATGTGGACTCTCAAACAAGTTTACCCCATCTCTACAGGTGTTTTCTGAAAGAAAAAACAAGGCTCTGATGCCAGTCTGTGAATTCTTATTATTTAGATCATGGTTTTTATTTTCCGCTTTTCTTATAAAATAAAGGCAAAAATTTTATTTTTTCACAGCTTTGGAGACCACAAGCTTGAGACAAAGGTGTTGGTAGTTGGTTCCATCTGAGGGTCTCTTGTAGTTTGCTGGAAATCTTTGGTGCAGTCATGTTGGATTACAGCCTACCCTAATGACTGTATTTTAACTTAATAACTCTTGTAAAGTCCCTGTCTCCAAATAAGGTCAAATCCTGATATTGAACATTAACACATATAAATTTGAGAGGGACAAAATTCAACCCATAACAATGCCCAAGCTAGAAACCTTAATCTTAGCTGTATTTCCTCTCCCTCTTTGGTCTTTAGCTATGTTTCATTGCTTCTCTCCATGTCCACCCCCTTACTCTGTCCTTTCCTCTCCAGGTGACCTCTGCCCCTGAGTCAGCTCCTCCAGCCAGTCCTCCCTACAAACATCTGTAATCCTAAAACCATACCTTACTAGATCTGTTGCATTATTATGGTTGCTCAAGGACACAGAGTGACTCTCTAGCACTTCCAAAATCAACTTATAAAGCCTCTGTCTTTTTCCAAAGCTCTCCATATCTCCCTGATAGATTAGCACAATCTGGAGAGGTTAGCCAGTTCTCAGGGGACCACACATGTCAGGTATATATATATTCCTGCTTCCAAATCTTCTTGCTATTTCCACTGCCTAGAATGCCCTATTTTATCTACCCCAAACTTGTACAAACCATCAAAGCCAGCCTAAATTGCACTTCTTCAGTGACACCTTTCCTGATGTTTCCCTTCTTAGAATTTTACCAGGATTTTCTACAACCAGAAACTTAAAGAGGTTTTTTGTTTGTCTGTCTGTTTGTTTGTTTGGTGTTGTTTTTAACTATTTCTTGTATGTGGAGGCCCTCCAAGCAAGCTGTGAGCTGCTTGAGGACAGAACCATAACTGGCACTTCTCTTATGTTCATCCCTCTGCTCAACACCATGCTGAGACATGTTAGATATTAGTAAATGTTGGTTTAATGAAGCAGTACAAAAGTCAATGATACAGTGAATGAAAGAGGGACTGACTTAATGACTTCTTGAATGAAAAATGACACCCCACAAGAGTAGGGTTCTGAACCTGCTGGGAGCTTTACTAAATATTCACTTGTGATGATGAAGGGTGCCTCAGTGTGATGGAGGCTTCCCTTTTAAGTGGAATGCTGCATCCAGCTTTGTCCTTTATTGGAGTGCTTAGGTGACCATAGAAATGTTCTCTAGCTAATCGGGAAATGAAGAGAGGGCTGGAGTACCCCCCTCCCCCGATCTCCCACTTTACATCCTATAGCTCAAAGTTCTTTTCAAAGAAGCATTGTATATTAGACCTCCACAGACACAGGAAGAGCAATTTAGATTTTCATAGGGAGGCTTGGGTGCAGTCTTTGGAGGATAGGGGTAGGTTTGTACACTGGTGCCCCTGACAACCATGTCCTATCATGAGGCAGGTAAGGGACTATCCTGATGTTTCTCAATATGCTGACAAAACAGCAGTGATTAGCCCTGGCCATTGTTCAAGTTACTGTAAAAACATGGCTCAAGAACCTCTTGACCAATGGGCTTCCTGATTACCTTTAGCAATGGAGAAATAATAAAGATGATTGACCAAAGGGTAACCCCCAAGGTCAGGGGTCATTGCTTATTCACATACTGTCCATAGCAGCCATCACCAGACTAGAGACAGATGCTACCTCACAATGAAAACACAAGAAATACACAGGAGCACTCAAAGTCCCCAGAAGAGGGATGCTTGAGAGGCTCAGTTAGTTAAGTGTCTGACTTGGTTTTTGCTTAAGTCATGATCTCAGGGTCATGAGATCCAACTCAACATCATGCTCCAAGTTTAGCACAGAGTCTACTTGAGATTCTCTGCCTCTCCTTCTGCCCCTCCCCCTACTCATACATTCTCTTTCTCTCTCTAAAATAAATAAAATAAAATATTTTTAAACAAAAAAACAAACAAGCAAATAAATAAATCTGCAGAAGAATAAAAGGCCACTCTCAGCTCATGATGGAAGCCCCAGATTCTGTGATGGATGGACATGCCCTTGGGAGCCTATTGCTAGTAGGGTAAGAGCAAAAGACAGAAATAAAAGGGCTGACTCTTTATTTGAAAGTCCTACCTTGGTTTGTGTTTGGACCAGAGTTGGAGAAGGTTGTAGCATCTAGCTTTCAGAATAGGCCAGTGAAGGACCAGCATGGAAGGAGAACCAACCATTTCTACTCCAAAGACAGGTCCAACAAGGATCAGCTAAATAATTTGCAGGCACAGTGATAAATGAAAGTGAGGGATTCTTTGTACAAAAATATCAAAAAATATTTTTCAAAAAATCTCAAGATGGTTATGGCAAAAGCCAAGTGTGGGGTTCTATTGAACACAAGATCTTGTGTGACAGCCAGGATGCATGCTTGGGAAGCCAACCCTAGACCCAGTCATAGAGGAGAACAATGTTCAGTATAAACTAGTCACAGTAGCCTTGTTATATCCAAACTCTCCTGTCTCAGAGCCTGTGTACCTGCAGTTGTTTCCACCTAGAACACCTTGAACACCTTTCATGCCTGCAGTGTACAGTTTTCCTCTTGGATAGTGGCCAAGCTCTTTGCTAATAATATATTGAGGGCACATTTTTATGTATTATATCTAAATGTAAAAATGTTCCTTGAGAAAAACTACAACTTTAACTTGTCAGCTCAACTCTTGTTTGACAAAGTAAGTTGTAGAGAATCTCAGTGTGGATTATGTTGACATAAGAAATGAGCACTTCTAGTACTAGTGCAGGAGTGAGAAGTTGTCATCAGCTGCTCAGCGAACCTGGGTCTGCAGCATGCTCTGGGGGAAAGCAGAAGTTAGAAAGGAGGTAGCAAGACTTCTGAGAAGAGGGAAAGATGGAACCTGAAGAGTCAAGATGGAAATGAATCTGTTTGTGCTAGGGCAGGCATAAGATGGTGGCGGCTAGCTAGAATGGGAAGTAACTGAGGAACCAACAGAAACAGTGCTGGTTGATCAAATTAATATCAATTTACTTGTATAACCAAGATGCTGTCATGTGGGATGTGTGTGTATGTGCATGTGCATGTGCATATACATATGTGCACATGTATGCATAGAATCTGATCATTTTTTGATGGATAATGCCTGAAAACTAGAGAGGCAATGGTGGTCTTACATTTCAGTTGTATACTCTGGCTTTAGAGTCTTAACTTCAAGTTTTGGCACTGCCACTTTCAAACTGGGTGACCTTGGCAACATTCCAGGCCTCAGTTTCTTCATCTATAAAATAAGAATAATAGTATTCTATTATTTTAGGGTTGTTTGTGGGAGGATTAAATGAATTAATACATGTATTGTGCTTGGGTTACCAGGACATGGTAAATACTCCACAAATGTCACCAATTATGATTGGGATTAAATCATAATTGTAGCAGGACATGATTGCTAAGTCAAATTATTGTCTGAGATAGCTGTAGGTAGGGGTATAAGAATTACAAATTTGTGTTTTTTTTAGGATTTTATTTATTTATTTGACAGACAGAGATTACAAATAGGCAAGAGAGGCAGGCAAGGAGAGAGAGAAGGAAGCAGGCTCTCCGCAGAGCAGAGAGCCTGATGTGGGGCTCGATCCCAGGACCCTAGGATCATGACCTTAGCTGAAAGCAGAGTTTTTAACCCACTGAGCCACCCAGGTGCCCCAGAACTACAAGTTTTGTCTGTACTTTTTACCTTATGAATTTTTAAGAAGTGGAGCACCTTGGGGTATTCCCACTGACAAATGACTCCTACACACAGGCAGAGCACAATTTCCCTAGAACATTGTGACTAGCCTTCCAGATCGGATGCCACTCAGAGGAAACCTTGCACGTTTCAAAAAAGTAACTTCCTTAATGCACATCTGCTTGGTTTTCCTTCCTCTCTCTCTTTTTTGTTTCCTTTTTCTAGTCTTACTTTAAATCTCTTGAGCATACTAACGAGATTGAGAAAATTTCCCCACTCCCATTTTTAACTGCATCATGATTCAGCATACTTCTGATCATCCTTTAATTCTGGATGCATACATTTTTCTTGACATTTTTAGGGACCTAACTCTATGTGTTAGTCCTATGTGACTTGTGACACCAGAAATAGACTAGGTTGCTTATATTGTTGTTTTTTTTCCCCCAAAGCCACACACTAAGGGCATTTGTGACATACTTAATATCTTCAGGATGACTTTTTATGGTTTACTAATCCCAAGCATGGATTCCGAGGAAGCATAATTCTCTCATAAGATTATTTAGATGCCGAGATAATGTGTTGAAAACCACAAAGCAATTCAGAGATTAAAATTGGATTTGATTTCTGAAATTTCAATGCATTGAATTTCACATAAGAACAAAATATCAGCAAATAGAAAATAGTCCACTTATTTTGTTATGGTGGAATTAAAATTCATGTATTATCAGAAATTTCATTCTCCTTCTGCACTCTCTGGAGTAGATGCTTAGTTGAGGTTTTCTGTAATGAAGTAGTATGTGGCAAGAAGTAATAAGAAGAGATGTGTTGGGTAATGTCAAGTGACTTTGTTTTTTGTATTTTCTTCTAGAAAGGTGGTAGAGATCTTAATGGGAGAGAGAGACAAGAAGTATTATGTTTTAATTTTTTAATTTGAGTATACCTGACACAATGTTACATTAGTTTCAGGTGTACAACATTCAACTCTATAGTTATGCTATGCTCACCACTAGTGTAGCTATAATTTGTCACCATACAATGCTATTATAACATCATTGACTATATATCCTCTGCTATGTCTTTTATTCCCATGACTTATTCATTCTATAACTTGAAGTCTGTATCTCCCACACCCCTCTGTCCATTTTGCTCTTCCCATTTCCCTCCTCCCCTCTAGTAACCATCAAGTTATTCTCAGTATTTATAGGTCTGATTCTGCTTTTTGTTTGGTTAGTCATTTGTTTTGTTCTTAGATTCCACATATGAGTGAAATCATGAGATATTTGCCTTTCTCAGTTTGACTTATTTCATTTAGCATAATATCCCCTAGGCAACAATGGCAAATGGCAAATGGCAATTTATCACAAATGGCAAAAATTCTTACAAATGGCAAAAATCTCATCCGTCTTTATACCTGTGTAATATTCATGTGTGTGTGTGTGTGTGTGTGTGTGTGTGTGTGTACCATATTGTTCTTATCCATTTGTTTATCAATGGACACATGTGTTGCTTCCATATTTTGGCTATTGTAAATAATGCTGCCATAAATAAAGAGGATCATATATCTTTTTGTCCTAACAATTGCCTTGGATAAATATCTAGTAGTAGAATTATTGGATCATACGGTATTTCTATTTTTAATTTTCTGAGGAACCTATAATGCAATCTTTACCAAAATGCCAACATTTTTATTTAAATTCAATTAGCCAACATTTGGTACATCATTAATTTCAGATGTAGCATTCAGTAATTCCTCAGTTGCATATAATACCCAATGCTCATTGCCAATAGTATTTTTAACAGAACTAGAACATATAATACTAAAATTTCTATGGAACCACAAAAAACTTCAAATAGCCAAAACAATCTTGAGAAACAAGAACAAAGCTAGAGGTATTACAACTCCATATTTCAAGATATTTGACAGAGATATAGTAATCAAAATGGTATGATGCTGGAACAAAAATAAACACACAAACCAATAGAACAGAATGGAGAGCCCAGTAATAAGCCCATGTATATATGGTCAATTAAGTTATGATAAAAAAAAAGGCAAGAATATGTATTGGGAAAAAATACAGGCTCTTTAAGAAATGGTGGCTGGTAAACCTGGATGGCTACATCCAAAATAATGAAATCAGACCATTTTCTAGCATCCTATACAAGAATAAACTCAAGAATGGATTAAGACCTAAATGTGAGACCTGAAACAATAAAAAAAGAGAACACAGACAGCACTTCTCTGACATTAGCTGTAGCAACATTTTTTTAAGATATTTTTCCTAAGGCAAAGGAAACAAAAGCAAAAATAAACTAGTAAGGAGGGAGATAAGATGGCGGGGAAGTAGGCGGAGGCACCATTTCAACCTATACCCTAAAGTGAGCTGATTACCTACCAAAGAACTCTGAGCACCATGAAATCAGCCTGAGATTAGAATTATACACTTCTGGATCTCAATAGGGGCAGAAGACACCAGTGGGTAGGTAAAGCAGAGTGGGAACATTGGACTGATATTGGAAGATAAACAAAAGGGGGAGGAAGCCACCAGAAGCAACCCATTGGAAAGTCATAACCCAACATGAGAGTACCCTGCGATTGGGGACCAGCATTAACTTGGAGTCTGGTTGAAAGCACTCAAAAAGAGCAAAGGATCATGGGGCGAAATTGTGGGAATTGGGCGGTTAAGGACAGGGCTTAAGTCCTCTGACCCAGGACAATCACCGCTGGCACTGTGAGAGTGCAGCAAAGAAGTCAGGTCTTGGTCCTTGAGCCTCTGGCATGCCTGCCCCAAACCCTCCTCTGAGAGAGGTGCGTGCAGTTGCCAACCAGCGCTCTCTCGGACCCCAGAGCATCTGAGCACTCCCAGCCTGGGCCAACATGAAAATCTCAGTATGCTATCACTGCTTGGGACCTCTCTGGTGGTCTGGAGCTGCCCAGACAGCCATGGCTAGTATTTCTCCTGGTTTTCATACAAGCAGGAGTTCCTGTGACTCCAGAGACTGTGACTGGGAACATGCTCTGCCAGAAGCAGAGGGGGAATTTATGTGCTCTGGAGCACCCAGAGGGGAACAGACTGAGGCTTCTCTCTGAGAGGGAGGT
Organism: Mellivora capensis; assembly: GCA_004024625.1. Taxonomy (NCBI): domain Eukaryota; kingdom Metazoa; phylum Chordata; class Mammalia; order Carnivora; family Mustelidae; genus Mellivora; species Mellivora capensis. The sequence continues at coordinate 2,297 of PISX010026871.1, read as the reverse complement.
CTGGGTGCAGTTTGCTTTCCTCTTAACCTCCAAAACCCATCAAAAACCACCAAGAGGAGAGAAAACAAATGAACAAACAAAGAAAAAAAAACCTCCAGAGAACAAAGGCCTGAAAAACTGGTTTCCTCAGAGCCCACCCCCTTGATGGGGGCAGGAAGACTTAACTCTAGCAAGGCTCCCTGAAAATCCACATGGCAGGTCCCTCCCCTAGAAAGCCAGCCAAAAAAAAAAAAAAAAAAGAAAGAAAGAAAGAAAAAAAAAGACAAGAAAACAATCACCACTACTTCATTGATAAAACTTTTATTTTTAATTCGTTCCCACTATTCTGGTTCTTTTCATTTTTAAAATATATAACTTTTTAACCTATTTACAATCACAGTGAGATGTCCAGTACATCAAATTCCATAATAACCTTTTAACCTGAACTTTTTGATACATATACCTGTGTTTTTCTTTTGCTTTTCTATTTTTAATTTTATTTTAGTTTATTCTTTTTTTTTTTAATATTCATATAGAGATAAGCTTCAAGGTAATCCCCTTTCCCCAATCAATGCTACCCCTATAGGTAAACCAGTTTTTAATCCCCCGTTATCTTAGGAAAATTGAGTTCTTTAACAAAGATAACAAGATAAGTCCAGGAAGAATCAAAATAAACTTCCTCGCCCACACTGAGAATTTATAACCACTCACCCATCTTTTTATTCTGCCAGTGTTTCTGGGTATTTGTTTTTGTCCTGGTAGTATATAAATCTTATATTTAGGGTTCTTTTTGATGAGGTTCCTTTTTTGTTTTTATTTATTTATTTATTTTTCTCTTGTCATCTACTTTTGTCGGTCTTTTTGTTTGTCTGTTTTTGTCTGTATACTTCATAAATCTTACCTTGGGGCCCATTTGGGCTGGGCCTTCTCTTTTATTTCATCTTTCTTTTTTTTCCTGTATCTCTCTCTCTCTTTTTTTTTCTTTTTTCTTTCTTTTGGGTGGGGACTCTTGATTGCTCAGAAGCATTCCAGGGTGCACCTTGCCTGCATCATGGTTGATACATTCAGCTACACATCTGTTCAGCCATCTCTCACCAAAATGACTAGGAGGAGGAATGCCCAACAGAAGAAAAATTCAGAGACTGGGCCTTCTGCATCAGAGCTATTGAATATGGACATAGAAAGTATGTTGGAAAGGGAATTCAGGCAAACAATTATCCAGGCAATAGCTACGTTGGAGAAAGACATGGATGACAAAATAGAATTGATTAGGGCTAAAGTGAAAGCCACCAGGGATGATATTCACAATATTCTCAATGAGTTCCCATCTAATCTAAATTCTCTAAAAGCTAGGGTAAGTGAGGCAGAAGATAGAATTAGTGATCTGGAGGACAAACAGATAGAGGAGAAAGATCAGGAGGAAGCCTGGAACAAACAGCTTAGAAGCCACAAAAACAGAATTAGGGAAATAAATGATGCCAAGAAACATTCCAACGTCAGAATTATTGGAATCCCTGAGGGAGAGGAGAAATAAAGAAGACTAGAAGATAAAGTTGAACAAATTCTCCATGAAAATTTTCCCAATCTCGTGAATGGAACCAGCTTTCGTGTACTAGAGGCAGAAAGGTCGGCCCCCAAGAGCATAGAATCTGAAAAGACCTCAAGACACCTGATAGTGAAAATGATGAATCATAATTGTAGACAGGAGCTCTTGAAAGCAGCTATGGCAAAGAAATTCCTTACATAGAGAGGAAAGCTCATCAGAATAAAGTCAGACCTGTCCACAGAAACCTGGCAAGCCAGAAAGGGCTGACAAGATATATTCAGGGCACTAAATGGGAAGAACATGCAGCCAAGAATACTATATCCAGCAAGACTGACATTCAAAATGGATAGAGAGATAAAGAGCTTCCAAGACCGGCAAGGTTTAAAAGAGTATGCAAACAACAAGCCTACACTGCAGGAACTATTAAGGGGAGTTCTATAAAAGAGGAAGAATCCATTGTATATCATTGATATCATCAAGAATATCACTGAACACAAATATATGGAGACAATCTATAGGAAAAGACTTCACAGGTAACACAATGTCAATAAAAACGTATCTCTCAATAATCACTTGGTATATGCAGAGGTGGAGACGGACTGACCTGGAACAAAGGCTTCACAGGTAACACGATGTCAATAAAAATGTATCTCTCAATAATCACTCTAAACGTGAATGGCCTAAATGTGCCCATAAAATGACACAGGGTTGCAGATTGGATAAAAACAACAGGACCCATCCATATGTTGTCTGCAAGAGACCCATTTCGAAC
>PISX010026870.1:0-23800 GCA_004024625.1 Mellivora capensis | reverse complement strand
ATACCAGACTTTTGTAGCAACATGGACGGGACTGGAAGAGATTATGCTGAGTGAAATAAGTCAAGCAGAGAGAGTCAATTATCATATGGTTTCACTTATTTGTGGAGCATAACAAATAACACGGAGGACATGGGGAGATGGAGAGGAGAAGGGAGTTGAGGGAAATTGGGGGGGAGATGAACCATGAGAGACTATAGACACTGAAAAACAACCTGAGGGTTTTGAAGGGGCGGGGGGTGGGAGGTTGGGGGAGCCAGGTGGTGGGTATTGTGGAGGGCACGCATTGCATGGAGCACTGGGTGTGGTGTAAAACTATGAACTCTGTTACGCTGAAAAGAAATAAAAAATTTAAAAAAAAAAAGAAATAAATGCATTGAAAGGAAAAAAATATAAAAACCACTTATTCAACTTAAAAAAAAAAAATAAAATCCACTGGTCATGATGAAAAAAAAAAAAGCCACTGAACAATACACTTTAAATGGATGAATTGTTTGGTATGTGCATTATTGCTCAATAAAGCTGTTATTAAATTTTATAATGTAATCTGGGGGTTCATTTTAGGTTCCATTTACCAACATCCTTACCATTCATATTCAACTTAACATTTACTGAATTCTTTCAAGATTTTATTTATTTGACAGAGAGTACTCGAGTGAGAGAGCACAAGCAGGAGAAGCAGCAGAGGGAGAGGGACAAGCAGACTTCCCACTGAGCAAGAAGTCCAATGCAAGGCTTGCCCCAGGACCCTGGGATCATCACCTGAGCCAAAGGCAGACCCTTAACCAACTGTACACATAGGCACCCCAACTCTCACCATCTTTATTTCACTTAATATTCACAATTGAAAGTACTATGAGATAGGGGTTATCAGCTCACCCATTTTGCAGGTAAGAAACCTACAGCTCAGAGAAATTAAATAGTTTAAAATATATAGAACTCTTCAGAACCAAGAGTTAGTCCTGCATTCAATATTTCCAAATCTAAGGCTCTTTCTCACCTCTTTTACCCTACTTCTTATTAGTGAGCCTTATTAAGACCTAGCTATAGCACTTAGTAATCAAAGCTATGAATTAATGGGACACCTGGGTAGTGCAGTTGGTTAAGCACCCAACTCTTTATTTCATTTTGGCTCAGGTCCTGATCTCAGGGTGATTAGATCAAGACCCCCACTGGCTCCACCCTTAGCACAGAGCCTGATTGGAGTTTCTCTCTTCCTCTGCCCCAATCCCCTGTGCACTCTCTCTCTCCATCTCTAAAATAAATAAATCTTTAAAAAAAGCCAAACTATGAATTAATAAGCCAAGGACTAAGAGATCATAAGAACATATATTTATAACCACAGACTGAGAGAATGATTACCCAAACTGTGTATCATAAAATCTAATATCCCTGCATTTAGTAACTTGGTCAGCAGTCCAAGTTTCATGCTACGTGAAAAGAGGGGGGTAGGTCTGATTTCCAAGGTCACTATGTGGGGGAAAAAAAGGAGAGAAAAAGAAAAATAAAAAGTATACAGTATTCCTCACCAAACCAATTAAGAGCCATAAGCACTTCACACTGGTTTGCAGTGTGAAGTGTCTTGAAATAAGAGAACTTCCCAATAATACCACTGAAAAGCACTTACTAAAAAGCTAGCTGTGGGGGCACCTAGGTGGCTCAGTCGGTTAAGTGGGTGCTTTCAGCTTGGGTGGTGATCCCTGGGTCCTGGGATCAAGCTCCACATCAGGCTCCTTGCTAAGAGGGGAGCCTATTTCTCCCCTGCCTGCCGTTCCCCCTGCTTGTTCTTGCTCTCTGTCTCTCTCTCCCCTTCACTCTCTCTCTCTCTGTCAAATAAATAAATAAATAAATAAATAAAATCTTTAAAAAAAAAAAGCTAGCTGTGATGAGCAAGTTTTTTGGGTGATCCTGACTGTGGTAGTGGTTACACAATCTACATATGTATTAAAATTCATAGATATATGATCAAAAAGAAAAGCAATCTTAAAAGTAAAATTTGAGAGGGCCACCTGGGGGGCACAGTCAGTTAAGTGTCTGACTCTTGGTTTCAGCTCAGGTCATGATCTCAAGGTCATGGGATTAAGCCCCATGTTGGGTTCCACATTCAGTGAAGGGTCTGCTAGGGACCATCTTTCCCTCTCCCTCTACCCCTCCCCACTATGTGTGCACGCATGCACTCTCTGTAATAAACAAATCTTTAAAAAATAATAAAGGTGAAATTTAAGAAAAAACACATTTTAAAAATAAGCTTTTGTGCATCAAAAGACATAATCAACAGTAAAAAGGCAACCCTTTTTGGAAGAAATTATTTATAAACCATATATTGATAAGGGATTAAAATCCAGAATATATAGATAACTCCCAAAACTCAACAAAAACTTGATTGAAAAATGGGCAAAGAACTTGAATAGACATTTCTCCAAAGAAGATATACAAATAGCCAACAAGCCCATGAAAAGACACTGAACATCAGGGCGCCTGGGTGGCTCAGTGGGTTAAAGCCTCTGCCTTTAGCTCAGGTCATGATCCCAGGGTCCTGGGATTGAGGCCTGCATCGGGCTCCCTACTCGGCAGCGAGCCTGCTTCCCTTCCTCTCTCTCTGCCTGCCTCTCTGCCTACTTGTGATCTCTGTCTGTCAAATAAATAATAAATAAAATCTTAAAAAAAAAAAGACACTGAACATCACTAATCATCAGGAGACTGCAAATAAAAACCACAATCAGCTACCACCTCACCCCTACTTGGATAGCTACTACCAAAAAACTAAAAAATAAGAAGTGCTGGTGAGCTGTGTAGAAATTAGAATCCTCATATAACTGTTGGTAGGAATGTAAAATGGTGCAACCGCTGTGAAACACACTATGGAGTTTCCTCAAAGAATAAACACCAAATTACCATATGATCCAACAATTCCACTTATAGGTATATACTCAGAAGAATCAAAAGCAAGGTCTCAAAAAAGATTTGTACACATGTATTCAGAGCAGCATTATTGACGATAGCTGAAATGTGGAAGCAACCCAAGTATCCACCAAAAGATGAATGGATAAGCAAAATGTGGTGTATATATACAGTGGAATATTATTCAGCCTTAAAAAGGAAGGGAATTCTGACGTACGCTACAAACATACATCAACCTTGAGGACAGTATAAGTGACATAAGCCAGTAGCAAAAAGAAATATCTGTATGATTCCAGTTATATGAGGTAGTTACAGTAGTTAAAATCATAGAAAGTAGAACAGTGGTTGCCAGGGGCTGATAGGAATGGCAATGGGGAGTTATTGTTCCATGGATACAGAGCTTCACTCTCACAAGATGAAAAGAGTTCTGGAGATGGATAGCGGGAAAACTGCATTAAGAATATGAATGTAAACAGACGCCTGGGTGGCTCAGTCAGTTAAGCATTTCTTTCGCCTCAGGTCGTAATCTCGGGGTCCTAGATCGAGCCCCACATCAGGTAGCCTGCTCAGCAGAGAGTCTGCTTTTCCCTTTCTCTCTCTGACCTTCCTCCCACTTGTTTGTTCTCTCTCTCAAAAAAAAAAGAAAGAAAGAAAGAAAGAAAGAAAGAAAGAAAGAAAGAAAGAAAGAAAGAGAGAGAGAAAGAAAAGAAAATGAATGTAGGGGTGCCTGGGTGGCTCAGCCATTTAAGTGACTGCATTCCACTCAGGTCATGATCCCGGGGTCCCAGGATTGAGTCCCACATCAGGGGGGAGTCTTCCTACTCAGTAGGAGTGTGCTTCTCCCTTTCACCCTCCCCCATCCCGTGCTTTTCCCTATCAAATAAATAAAATCTTAAAAAAAAAAAAAGAGCATGAATGTACTTAACATCACTGAATTGTACACTTAAAAATGATAATGACGGTGGGACGCCTAGTAGCTCAGTCAGTTGAGCAGCCGACTCTCGATTTCAGCTAAGGTCACAATCTCAGGGTCATATGATTGAGCCCCACGTCAGGCTCAGCAGTCAGTGCAGAGTCTACTTAAGGATTCTTTCTCTCCCTCTTCCTAGGTCCATCCCCCACCTCCCCATGCTCACCCATGCTCACTCTTTCTCTCTCTCAAATAAATAAATATTTTTTGAAATGATTATGATGGGGTACCTGGGTGGCTCAGTTGGTTAAGCGTCTGCCTTTGGCTCAAGTCATGATCCCAGGGTCCTAGGGCTGAACCCTGCATCAGTCTCCCTGCTCAGTAGCGAGTCTGTTTTTTCCTCTCCCTATGCCCTGCCCCCTGGCTCGTGCACGTGTGCGCAAGCACGCACACACACACTCACTCTCTCTCAAAATAAAGTAATAAAATCTTTTAAAAAATGATTATGATGGCAATGCATTATATGTATTTTCATAATTTATTTACTTATAAATAAATAAGTTGGGCATTATTTGAGGTAAAACGATTATAATAGCTAATATTTAATGAGTGTTTAGTATGAGTAAGCATGTTATCTCACCCAACTTTGACCATAGTCCTATAAAGTTGGGGACTATTATGATCTCTCACAAATAAGAAGTCTGAATCTAGTAAGAGCAAGTCAGTTGCTCAGAATCACATAGCAAGTAACTGAAACTAAACTCAAACTCAGGCAGCCTGACCCCAAAGCCCCAGGACCTTAACTGTTATACTACAATATAAAATACTATAGGTATAAGTTGACAAAGACAACTACTCCAGTCAGTCCTGACAACCTAAACTATGAATTGGAGAGACCCACAGAAGAAGCAGAAATATTGTACAACCAATGTAGCAGATCAGAAGCACTGTGAAGACATCAAGATTATACTTATAAAAATGGGATCAAGCCCCACATAGGGCTCGCTGCTCAGTGAGGAGCCCCCTTTTCCCTCTCCCTCTGCCTGTTGCTTCCCCTGCTTGTGCTCTATCAAATAAATAAATAAAATCTTTTTTTAAAATGTACACACATAAATTTAGTGGGCCCCACAGTCTTTCTCTTTGGAACCATGCCCCAACCCAGTCCATAAAAGAAAGAGCAAAATAATGACAGTTCTAGATCACAGGTGGGACACACACACATCTACTAAGACCCCAGTCTTTAGCATCCCAATTACAAAACTGCCTTCCAGTACTGTAAGATTCAAGCATCACTTGATTCCTTTGCTGGCACCTGGAACTTCGGGAGTAGTTTTCGTATTTGCTTTAAGGGAAAAGACTCTCCCCTTCTACCCAAGGCTTTGCAGAACAAACATCACCCTCTGTATCTTCATCCAACAAATGCATGCTAGAACTTACTCCATCCCTGACTCTAACCTAATCTCCCGTGTCTACTTAAATTCTTTATTCCCTCATATGTCATAGTTTATGAGGTTTATTCATATGAAAGGCAGAAACCTTAAAAAAAAAAAAAGCACAATAAGCCAAATTAAAGTGCCAACAGCAGAAATGGGGGGCCGAGGAACCTGAGCATGGAAGAGGGACAAGGAACTAACTTTCTACATAATCAGTCCTCATTATTCAAGGAAGGACAATGAAGGCTCCTCAGCACAGGTTCCTTTCTCTCCTGTAGCTTCTATTAAATAAACATATTACATAATAAATATACTTGTTAGCTGTATTTATTAAACCATAAGCCACATTTTTTAATTCTCCACATTTCTTATAAAATTTTCTTGGTCTTCTTGGGATTTTTAATCCTTTCCTTAAAAAGAATTGCTGCAGGGGCTCCTGGATGGCTCAGTGCATTAAAGCCTCTGCCTTTGGCTCAGGTCATGATCCTAGGGTCTTGGGATCGAGCCCCACATCGGGCTCTCTGCTCTGCAGGGAGCTTGCTTCCCCCTCTTTCTCTCTGTCTGCCTCTCTGCCTACTTGTGATCTCTGTCAAATAAATAAATAAAATCTTAAAAAAAAAAAAAAGAATCACTGCAAAAAGAAAACGAATTGCTGCTTAAACAAAGAGCAAGAGGCTCACATTTAACCAAACCTAACTGAGTACCTACTATGTTTCTGAATTAGATTTTTTTCATAGGAGGTTTCTCATTTAATTCTCAAAAAGAATGCTATGGCTAAAGTATTATTGACTGCCACCCTTTTTTTTTTAATTAAAAAGAAAAAGATTTTATTTATTTATTTGACAGAGAGAGAGATCACAAGTAGGCAGAGAGGTAGGTGGAGAGAGAGAAGGAAGCAGGCTCCCCGCTGAGCAGAGAGCCTGATGAGGGGCTCGATCCCAGGACCCTGAGATCATGACCTGAGCCGAAGGCAGCGGCTTAACCCACTGAGCCACCCAGGCACCCTCTTTTTTTTTTTTTAAACTACCAAGTAAACTGAAAATGATATACCTAAAATAACTTACAAAGATCTTACAACTAAACAGCAAAGGAAAAAAAAAAAAAAATAGAGGAGCCAGAATTCAAACTCAAACCTTTTATCTCACCTCTCTGAATCTCAATTTCCTCATCTGCAATTTCCTCATGCACTGTTGGTGGGAATGCAAACTGGTGCAGCCTCTGTGGCAAACAGTATGGAGGTTCTTCAAAAAATTAGAAATAGGGGCGCCTGGGTGGCTCAGTGGGTTGGGCCGCTGCCTTCAGCTCAGGTCATGATCCCGGGATCCTGGGATCGAGTCCCACGTCAGGCTCTCTGCTTCGGTGGGGAGCCTGATTCCCCAACCCCCCACCTGCCTCTCTGCCTACTTGTGCTCTCTGTATGTCAAATGAATAAATAAAATCTTTAAAAAAAAAATTAGAAATAGATTACCATATGATCCAATAATTCTACTCCTGGGCATTTACCCAAAGAAGACAAAAACACTAATTAGAGAAGATTAGGCACCTGTATGTTTACTTACAATAGCCAATTTATAGAAATAGCCCAAGTGTCCATCAGTAGATGGATGGATAAAGAAGATGTGGTATATATACACAATGGAATATTATTCAGCCATTAAAAAAGGATGAAATCTTGCCATTTACAGCAACATGCATGGATCTAGAGAGTATAAGCCTAAGTGAAATGAGTCAGTCAGAGAAAGACAATACCATAGGATTTCACTCATATGTGCAATTTAAGAAACAAAACAAATGAACAACAAATAAAGGAGAAAATAAACCAAAAAAACAGACTCTTCACTATAGACAACAAACTGATGCTTACCAGACTGGGGGCGGGGGGGACTCTGTGAAAGACATGAAGGGTATGAAGAGCACACTTACCATTATGAGCACAGAGTAATGTATAGAATGGCTGAATCACTATATTGTAGAACTGAAACTAATATAACACTGTATGTTAACTATACTGGAATTTAAAAAGGTTGAGGTAGGAATTTACTACTACATGCAAAGCACTCAGATCAGTGCCTGCTCCTCAATAAACATTAGTTCTTTTCTTTTCTTCCTTCATGCTTGAATTGTCCATTTTGTTGGCTTATTCCAAACAAATACAATTGTCAAAGCTTACTCTGGTTTTCTTTTTTTTTTTTTAAAGATTTTATTTATTTATTTTTTAATTTTTTTAAAGATCTTATTTATTTATTTGAGTGAAAGAGAGCATGAGAGGGGAGAAGGTCAGAGAGAGAAGCAGACTCCCCATGTAGCTGAGAGCCTGATGCGGGATTTGATCCCGAGAGTCCAGGATCGTGACCTGAGCCGAAGGAAGTCGTTTAACCAACTGAGCCACCCAGGTGCCCTAAAGATTTTACTTTTAAGTAATCTCTATATGCAATGTGGGGCTCAAACTCACAACCCTAAGATCAAGAGTCACATGTTCCCCCAACTGAGCCAGCCAGGTGCCCCAAAGTTGACGGTTTTTCTAAGCTATCTTATTAATTGGCTTGTCTTGGTCCCCACAAGGATGTTCATAATATGATGTGACTCTGGGATATTAGGAGCATTTCTGGCTCACCTGGCAGTTGGGATGCCTGAAGCAGAACTCTTTATACTCCGAGATTTGCATAAGGACTACTCTCTCTCCTCTGTTCTCCCTTGGATGAACAGATGCATATGCAGGTGGAAAAAATTTTTAAAGCCATAATTAGCTTAATTAACACAGAGTGACAGAAATAGAAAAAGCCACAGTGTTCTGGCCAGGCAGTAGGCTCCAGGGGAAACAAAAATTCTCTGGCTAGCAAAGTGAGGGAAGAAATAAGCACTCTCTAGGGAGGAAAAGGAGTCATGGCCAAGTGGCAGGAACTAGGAAATGTCTAAAATGGAAGGTCAGCACCATCTACCACAGCCCTTACCTCTGATCCTCAGGATGGGTTAGGTGTCCAGATCTATCTATCCTAGAAGAACGAACACTAGACAAAAAAGTCTGATTATGAGCTCCTGACGGGCTAAAACTGTAGCTTACATCGAGATCCCCAGGGCACAGAACAGTACAGTCACTCATATTTGTTGAAATATAAATTAATGGGTAAGTGAATAAAGTCAGATTTAAAAGTGTTCTCCATCTTTTCCACAGTGTACTAGTACTATACAAGGAGGGTTCCTATCATCATCTATCATTCAATCCATAACTCTTGATAAATACCCACATGCACAAAAGCATAGTGCACCTGCAGGACATTTCCCAAAAATTTTTAGATAACCACAACCGCTTCTAAAAAGAAGTGACAGCAAATCCCAAGTAAAACTTCAGACAGCTCCCTATTACCTTCAGAATAAAGTCTGTTTCTTAACCCGCATGTAAGGCCCTTCTGCAAATTGACTCTTGACTTTCTTTCCAAATACACCTTTCTAGAATTCTGAACACCTGGTGAACATGAACCCACACTGCCCCTTAAATATGCCCCCAAAGTCCTGCCTCAGCACCTCTATTGCCACCGTTCCCACAAGACTCACTGCCACCAAAATTTGATTCACCTAAATTCCACCCACCTGTCATGGAACAACACAGGTCCCATCTACTTTACAAAATCTGCTATAACTGTCCCAGATCACAGTGTTCCTTTCCTTTCCTAACTTAAGGTAGTAATGTCTATAGCACTCACGCCACATTCAACAATACCCTGTTATTATCTTTATATAGAGGCTATATATGCACAGACATATTAATACAGAGTATGGTGCGCTCTTCCAATCAGTAAATCTTGTAAATCTCCTATCAAGAATATACTTATGTTACTCTATTGCCAGTAGCTAGGAACCAATAGTGTTGCCTATTCATGCAAAAATTGAACATTTTTTCCATCTTACAGTTTAAGTGCCAACTACTATCAATTATTATTTAAAAAGGCATTCTCAATTTACCACCCTCTGAATTGACTTTACACAATAAGTACTCTAATAACAATAACCAGAAAATCCCTACATTTCTTTCTAAATCAAAGAGAAGATTACATTATGTATAGTGAGGCTTAAGGAGCAACTATGTTTTATTATATCTTTTTGAGTTTGCTTTTTGTTTTAGGTTTATATTTTCCAGCTTTGTTGAGATATAGTTGACATTTAACATATAAGTTTAAGGTGTACAACACATTGACTTGAGACACTTATATATTGTGATGATTACCACCACACATTTACCTACCATTTCCATCACATAACTACCATGCTTTTCTTCTGGTGTGAACATGTAAGATCTACTCTCTTAACTTTCAAGTACATAATACAGTATTGCTAATAACTATATTCATAATGGTATGCATTAGATCCCCAGAACTTATTCATCTTCTAACTGGAAGTCTGTATCTTACCATATCATGATTCTTAAAAAACTGACTCTAACCTAGTTCTAGGACAGTGGTAATTCTTTATTTTTTAAAGCTTAGTTTTTTTTTTTAATAATCTCTACACCCACTGTGGGGCTCAAACCCGTGACCCCAAGATCAAGAGTTGCACACTCCACCAACTGAACCAGTCAGGTGCCCTGAGAGTGGTAAATCTTTTAAGCTAGCATATGTGACAACCAGGCATACCCACTCATCTTTTAAGACTAAGATTCTTAAGAGTCTTAGCCTTTTCTTGATTTCTTCTCCCCACTCCCAGAAATCCAGAAATGACTAATCTACTTCTTTGGGTTCCACTTTAACCCAGGTGCTTCTGACCTAATTCTAGATTGAACCCTAGATATACACTTCTATCATAACACCTATTATACTTAATTTACTTCCTTATTTAAATATCTCATTACAGATCTGCCCCTCCAGATCTGTGCTTTCCAGTACAGTAGCCACTAGCTACATGCAGCTACTTAAAACCAAGTAAGTTACTTAAAACTAAAACAAATTAAAATTCACTTCATCAGTCTCACTAGCCACCTTTCATTCAAGAGCCACATGTGGCTGACTGGTGACTACCATATTGGGTAACACAGATATAAAAAATTTCCATTAGTGCAGAAAGTTCTATGGGACAGTACTGTGTCTAGATCATGTATGTTCCGCAAGGCACACCAGTCTTGCAGGCAGTCTGACAGGAGCTATGCTTAATTCATTCTGGTAACCCAGCCCTTGATAAATTACTAGTAAATGTCTCTTAGGAATGACTAATGGCTTGTTCTACCTTTCTTATTAGTATACCACCAGGGCCTCTGTTTCTTAAGTTCAATGTCCCTTACAGGCTAGAATCAGTATAATAATTCACCATCATCCCAACTTATGGAAAGAGGTAGGAACCACAATAGTTAGGGGTAATCAGAAAGATCTGTTTGGTCCCCCTCCTTAAACCAAAGCTCCATTACTTAATGTGAGACTTGGTAAAGAAGAGGGCTTATTTCTTATATCTGTTTTGGCATGTAATTAAACTCCAGGTAATTCCAAAAGAATTTTTTTTTTCAAATATTGGAACAATCTTACAACTCAGCAGAAATAAAAACAGGGAGACACTGTTTGAGATTTATCACACTTTTTGGCCATGAATGAATATATCCTCAGTATGGGTGCATGAGCGCGTGCGCTCGCTCTCTCTCTCTCTATATATATATATAGTCTTGACTTACTAAGGGCTGAGGGCTTAAAAAAAGAAATAAATTCTAGTGGTGGACAGAAACAAATTAGAATAATACAAAGTGGTAAGGGGAAGTACCAGGAACTATGAAGAGCACAAAGGAAATACTGAGAACCCAATGGTGAAATGTGGTAGAGGGTGAGAGAACCACAAGGAGGCTGCTCAAAAATATGCCCAATGTTAAGTTTTAAAGGGTAATTCAGAACCTGGGAGATGAAGAAAGGGTGGAAGGTGTCACAAATAGAGACAATGGCATTAAAAAAGGCAGACATGTGACTCGGACAGTAAATGCTAAATAGTTCAGTATGGCCAGAGCAACATCAGAAAAAAGATTTGAGGCTAATGAGGCAGGCAGAGGTCAAATCATGAAAAAGCTTTGCATGCTAAACTAAAGGGTTTGAATTTTAACCTCAAAGCTATGGGAAACCTATGAAGGTTTTAAAGCAGGAAAAAGGAGTGTAATCTATATTCAACAAAGCTCACAGAGAAGCCGTATGGAGGACACTGGAGAAGGTAAAACAGGAGCAGGGAAGTTGCTGCAAAAAGTGAAGAGATGGTCAGTATATTTTACCACCACCACCACAACAACAAAAACTAGTTAAAAAAATGATGAGATAGGGCCCATCTGATCCAAATAGTTTTAAACACAACCTATTTTAAATGGGTCTCTCTCCATTAGTCTATATCTCTCAAGGCTGTAACACTATGATTAACTTATATAGATAGCACAACTACAAAACAACAGTTCAAGTCAGTTAAACGATAAACTCTAAAAAATTACACTGCACTCTTTATTCAATAGCCATTCTTTGAACCAAAACTGCACATTTTTCTCTATTCCACTGCACACAATTTTGGAAAAACACTTTAGCCAGCTGAGCACATCTGTGCAGTGTGCAACAAGTGTAAACAATTTAACAGGAGTTTAATGAAACATTTCCTATTCTTTATTAGAAAAAAAATTAGAAAATTCTAACATGGCAACATCAGGTTGCAAATTGACATTTTTAAATTAGTCTTTTTTTTTTTTTAATGAACATGCCAATTTTTAAATCCCATCTGGTTGCATGGTGCAGCTGTCCTGAATGAATACAGCATTTTCAGTTATTAGGTACTTGGCAAAAGCATTCAGAACTGCCATGTGCCATCAACAGCAACAGCCCCAAGTACAGTAATTAAGAGGTACCAACAAACTCTTACTGGTATGAGAGGATTTCTAAGTCTATGCTGAAGAAGAGGGGGAAGACCAGAAAATGAAAAGAAACAATCTTGCAATTTTAACAAAGTATCTTTCAATTTTACCTCCTATTCCCTTAAAAGGCAATGGGCTCTGAGTGGCCTTGGCTGGCTCAGTCAGTAGATCAAGAGATTCTTGCTCATGAGTTCAAGACCTACATTGGGGAGCCCACCTTAAAAAAAGAGAGGGAGAGAGAGAGAGGCAGTAGACTCTGGTAACTTTGATCCTGTAGTTCCTTAGCCTAGAGAGTTTTACCTACCCCTCCTGCCTCATACCAACAAAGTCTTAAGAATGAAGGCTTCTGAATTAGACTAAAACCAGATTCTATTCTAACTCCCTTACAAACTACATGAACTTAACACATTCCTTAATCTTCCCGAGACCAATTTCCTCATGTGTAAAATGATAACAACTAACCTGGCAGGGTTGTGATGAAGATGATGGAAAATGTATGTAAAATATCTATGGAACATCTGGGCTTATATGGGCATTCAACAAATGTTAACTATTTTTACTATTTGTACCTCACTATTATTTGTATATAACAGTAACTATGCACTCACCTTAAAAGTTTATTATGAAAAAAAAAAGTTTATTACGAGAATTAAATAAATTAATACAGATAAAGGGCTTAGAACAGTGCCTACCACAAAGCAGGCAATCCATTAGTGGTTGGCTGCTGCTGTTGTTACTATTACATAGCATTATCATAGCACGTTCCGCACTGTATTGTAATTTCTTTATTTGCTGTCTTCCTCCCTAATACTTAGCAGAAAACCTCAAATATCTGTTGAGTAGATGAATGGCTGAATGCATGAACTGAAGCTTTCATAGTTCTGTGACAGGAGGAAGACCTTTCTGAATTTATTATGCAACTGCCACACAGTAGCCATTCAATAAGAATGTATTGTTTTGTGAATCATTCAACCCGTCAAGCTTGTGTCACAAGCAGAAGTACTCTTGTGGGCTGTTTTACAGATAAGAAAGTCTCAGAGTCATTAAAGGTTAAGACCACTCACTGAGGGTAAGAACTAGAATGCCCTTTTGTCTTTCAGAAACTTTGGGGGGGGGGTGTAGTTCAGTTAAATGTCTGACTTCAGCTCAGGTTATGATCTCAGGGGCCTGGGACAGAGCCCTGAGTCCAGCTCCATGTTTGGGGGGATTCTACTTGTCCTTCTCCCTCTGCCCTGGCTCATGCTCTGTCCTTCTCTCAAATAAATAAAATCTTTAAAGAAAGAGAGAGAAAAAGAAAGAGAAAGAAGAAGAAAGAAAGAAAGGGAGGGAGGGAAAGAGGGAGGAAGAAAGAGAAAGAAAGAAAGAAAGAAAGAAAGAAAGAAAGAAAGAAAGAAAGAAAGAAAACCAAATGAAAAGAAACTACTTCTAATTTTTTTTTTCTCTCCTAGGGCTTGCTCTCTCTGTATATTTTACAAATTACCTATGAAATCAGTCAAGTTTTTCCAAATCTCTACGGTTGCAAGAAGAGACCTCTGAGTTAAAAGATCCTACCAATGGATGATGGAAAGGTAAAGCAACATGACCAAATAAGGAAAAAATCAGTCTCTTCTTTAAGAGAGAAAAAGCAGAGACCAGATTTCATTTGGCCAAGCACAAAGAAAGCAATTAAATCTGAAACTAATAAGCGCATAAAGCCATAACCATGACAAATGAGGACAGAGGACACTTAGAGGGTCAAATACAAAACACAGTATGGTGGTTACAAGTACTCATCCCCTTCTGTGGAAAGCATGACTAAGTACAGTCTTTCTGGGGAGTATTCATTCTTTCATTCAACAAATACTCGGTCCCTAAAATGAACTAGAGTAACTTGACAGTACATAGCAAGAACCTTAAAAAATTTATACCTTTACTCCAATTACAATATTCCTAAATTTTTATCAGAAAAAAGCTATCAAAAAACACTCATTAAAACTGATATTTAAGTGGTGCCTGGGTGGCTCAGTAGGTTAAGCCTCTGCCTTCAACTCAGGTCATGATCCCAGGGTCCTGGGATCGAGCCCCCTGTCGGGCTCTCTGCTCAGTGGGGAGCCTGCTTCCCCCTCTCTCTCCCTCTCTCTCTCTCTCTGCCTGCCTCTCTGCCTACTTGTGATCTCTGTCAAATTAAAAAAAAACAACTGATATTTAATAAAAAGATTTTAATGACACCATAAAATGCTTATGACCTAATGTTAAATTAAAAAGCACCCCACAAAATCTAGAATACAATCTTTGTATACATTAAATAGGAGGGACGCTTGACTGGCTCAGTGGATGGAGCATGTGACTCTTGATCTTGGGGTTATGAGTTTGAGTTCCACATTGGATGTAGTGATTACTTAAAATTTTTTAAGTTTAAAATAAATAGGAAAAAAATTAAAAAAACAAATGCTGGAAGTTTTAAAAAGTTAATCTCTGCATGGTAGGAAACAGAAAAGATACGACAGAGACAGATTTGTCAAGTTTCAAATTTTCCATAATAGGCATTTTTCAAAAATCCACAGGGCAGAGGAGATTTACAGAAGAAAAATAAGGACATTAAGTGCCATCAGGACTGATCAAGATCTTTGAAATCTCTGCTAAGTGAGAAGGATATAAAAGGCGTATTGTTTTTTTATAAAAGGATTATGTTAACCCTAGTGAGAACTGACACAACTACAAGGGTGAAACACAATGGGAGAGCAATAAAGAGGAAATCCAATCAGATTCCCATGAAGTCACTTTCATTCTAGAATGTCTGTCAGCAGCAAGGCCAAGTTCTATGAGTGAGAGGAGAAATGAACTTGGATGGGTAAAGAAGATGGCAGAAATATGGCTAAAACCTAGTGCTAAAATTTGGGGATTCCTTAAAAGCACAGTACCTGTCAATTACCATTCAGTGTGATAAAGGCCATCAGGGAAGATAGCAGCAACAATGTGGCAAAACCGTATAGGAAAGGTCCAGGAAGGCTTCGTGGAAGAAGACTACTTTAAAAGAGAAAGAGGCATGAACCTCGAGAAAGGTGAGAAGGCCATTCTAGGAAAAAGGGGGCAGCCCAGAGAAGAGAATCAATTTAACATGCCTAGGGAAAGGACATTCATTTCAATGTTGCCAGAATACAAAGTACAAGCAGGCAGTGGTGAAAGATGTGGTTCAGAAGTCATCAAGGGCCTGTCCCAGAAGACCTGAATGCCATGTGTGTTAGCCAAGCGGCTTCACATTGATCAATCAACAAGGGCACCAGCCCAAAAGAAGCTCACTCCAGCAAAAGAGACTGGCAGTGTTGTGATAAAGATAAGTGAAATCAGATAGCACAGGAAAAAGCAACTAATCTAACCCGGGGGTTCATAAAGTTGAGACAAAGTTGAGAGAAGGTGCCAAAGTTGAGACACAAAGGAAAAATGGGGCTAAGGGCAGTAATATCCAAGATGGTAGCACACCACTGATACCTGGCCTGGCCTGACACAAACTCTGCAAATTAGGTAACCAGTCCCTCCCACAAGGGTTCCAAAGAGGCAACCATTCTCATCACCAGAATACAACCTCCAAAGACCTCATTTGCTTTGTTCACAGCCATATCTCCAATACTAAAAATATCAAGCACAAAGAAGCTGCTCTATAAATAGTTGTGAAGAAAAAGAGACAGGGGTGCTTGCTCTTGTATTAAAAAGCAAAAAGGGAACTGGAGAGGGAGACAAACCGTTAAGACTCTGAATCTCAGGAAACAAACTGAGGGTTGCTGGATCCGGGGGGATGGGGTAGCTGGGTGATGGACACTGGGGAGGGTATGTGGTATGGTGAGTGTTATGAGTTGTGTAAGAGTGATGATTCACAGACCTGTACCCCTGAAACAAATAATACATTATGTGTTAATAAAAAGAAAAAGCAATGGGAATTCACAACAGCCAAAAGGTAGAAGCAAACCAAGAGTTCATCAACAGATAAATGGATAAAAAATAAATGTGGCATATACATACAATGAAAACTTATTCAGCTTTAAAAAGGAAGGGGGGGCGCCTGGGTGGCTCAGTGGGTTAAGCCTCTGCCTTCGGCTCAGGTCATGATCTCAGGGTCCTGGGATCGAGCCCCGCATCGGGCTCTCTGCTCTGCGGGGAGCCTGCTTCCTCCTCTCTCTCTGCCTGCCTCTCTGCCTACTTGTGATCTCTCTCTCTGTCAAATAAATAAATAAATCTTTAAAAAATAAAAAAATAAAAAAATAAAAAAAATAAAAAGGAAGGGAACTCTGACATTTGCTACAGTGTAAGACAGACCTTGAAGACATTACACTAAGTGAAAAAATCCAGTCATAAAAGGACAAATACTATATGATTTCACTCATATGAGGTACTTAGAGTAATCAAATTCATAGTGACAGAAAGTATAATAGTGGCTGCTGAGGGTTGGAAGGAGAAGGAAATGGAGAGTTACTGTTTAATGAATACACAGTCTCAATTGTGTAACATGAAAAAAGTTCTGGAGATGGAGGATGGGATGGTTGCACAACAATGTGAATGAACTTAATGTCACTGAACTGTACATTTTTAAATGGTTAAAATGGCAAATTTTATATTCATATATTCTACTACAATTTTTTTTTAAATTACAAAACACACCCCAAAAATGTTACTTAAAAACAAAGCAACAGGGACGCCTGGGTGGCTCAGTTGGTTAGCGGCTGCCTTCGGCTCAGGTCATGATCCCAGCGTCCTGGGATCGAGTCCCACATCGGGCTCCTTGCTCGGCAGGGAGCCTGCTTCTCCCTCTGCCTCTACCTGCCACTCTGTCTGCCTGTGCTCTCTCTCCCTTTCTCTCTGACAAATTAAAAAAACAACAACAACAACAACAACAAAGCAACAGGAAGGCGCCTGGGTGGCTCAGTTAAGAATCTGATTCTTGGGGGCGCCTGGGTGGCTCAGTGGGTTAAAGCCTCTGCCTTCGGCTCAGGTCATGATCCCAGGATCCTGGGATCGAGCCCTGCATCAGGTTCTCTGCTGCGCAGACAGCCTGCTTCCTCCTCTCTGCCTACTTGTGATCTCTGTCTGTCAAATAAATAAATAAAATCTTTAAAAAAAAAAAAAAGAATCTGATTCTTGGTTTCCGCTCAGGTCATGATCTCAAGGTCGTGAGATCAAGCCCCGCATCAGGTTCCATGATCAGCACAGTCTGCTGAAGCTTCTCTCTCCCTCAGCTCCTCCACCCCACATGCCTGTGCAGGGATGCTTTCCCTCTCCTTCTCTAAAATAAATAAATAAATCTTTAAAAGGAAGGAACAAAGGAGGAGGGTGGAAGGCAGGCAGGCAGACAAAAGAAATGGAAAAAATGGTTAATGAAGTAAAAGTGTAACTAAAGACTAAGGCCAACTCTTAGAACCTTGGAGTCAAAGATAAATAGCAATGTCTCTTCAATCCCTCTCTTCAACTGCCATTTCCATTCACATCCAATTTAGTAATTTTACATGCAAGTGAGTCCCAATTAAAACAAATACTAAGTGTGGAATCCCCAAGGGATCACAAACAAGCAAATCCACGGGCAACCTAAGAGATGCATTATAAAAGAACAGCTCATTGACTTTATCCTTTATTTATCTTTGTTGGTAACAGAAAGAAAGGGTCATTTACTTGAAAACCTAATATATGACAGGCACTATAGTTGTTTTATGACCATTATCTCTAATTTAACAGTAACCTTGAAAGGTAAATGTTATAATTCTATTTTCATACTGAGTTATCTAGGATGAGGTACCTTTCTGTGTTACTGTAAGGGCTGAGGCCCCCAGCCTGTCCTGCCTTCCAGGTCTGCAGAAGTTACCATCCGGGAGTAACTACATTAAGTAATCACCAAATGCTTTGTAGGCAATCCCCGATGGCCAGAGATCCAGATGCTCTAGACATTGAGCCATGGGAGAAGCAAAAGAGGAGTGGCTCATCACAGGTCTTTCAGACCCCAAACTAACCAAGCAGGACAGAAAAACAACATTTGTAACAGCGTTTCCTCTAGTAGGGTAAACATGCCACTGGCACTACCTAAAATAATTGTGCTGCTTAACAAAAGCTTCAATTACTAATAGCCCTCACTCCCTTTCCTCCCCTAAATCAACCCCTAGAAATCATTACCAGTTCTAGTCTCCTTCTGGCCCATCTGACCTCAGGCCTCCCCACTCCCATCTATGCCGCCCCCAGCACCACCAAGTTCAAGGCTAATCTAACGAAGCTCTTTTCTGCTTCCATGTACCTTTCAAAACATTCCAATCCTGCTCATTCCTCTGCTAAATGACATCTAATACTAATTCTAAACTTAAGCCTGCCATGCAGGCTTTGCCAAGAAACTGCCTCTCCCCACCCTTCAGTTTTCCTCTCAGGATTAAAAGACCACCTATATCAGTGTTTTCAAACTGGTCTTCAGAGAGCTAAGGGTTATGAAACGGTATCCAGGATCAGAAGAAGTAAACAGAAGGGGGATACAAAGGAATAGTGTTATAAGCCCCACTCCAACTAGAGCAGCTCTCATTTGATCTCTTTGTATTGAACTTCATGTAACATTTGACAGAAAAAGAATTCTAGTAACATAAAAAATTTTTAATCCATACACTAGATGACCAATAATATCCTTTTCAGATTAACACTCTATTTTTCAATGAAACAGATAACAGCTGAACAATCCCCCATTAATCACTTCTTAGTTCACTGAAGTTATGAATGACCTTCACATTGATAAATCCAATGGAAATTATCTTTATTTTTATTTTATCTCTCAGCATCATTTGACATTGTTGTTCATCTCCTACTTATTGAATCTCTTGGCTTCTGAACATTATAGTATTCTCCTAGTTTTCTTCCCGCCTCTATATCTACCCCTTTTCGGTTTCCCAAGGTTATCCTCTTCTGCCCAGTGATTAAATGTTTAAGATTGCACTATTCCCTATTCTTTTCTCCCTCTATTCTTCCTTCCTAGACAATCTAATCCATGTCCATGACTTTACTTACCATCTAAATGCCAAACATATAACCAATTTTTCTCTATTACCTTTCTCTAAGTTCCAGGCATGCTTATCTGACTACTCAACATCATCCTTTGGATGTCTTAAAGGCACCTCAAGTTCAGCACATCCAAAACTGAATTCATAATATTCTATTCCAAACTGGTCCTTTCCACTGTGCCCATTTCAGTGAAAGACACCACCATCCTAGTTATTAAGGCAGGAACTTGGAGTCATCCTTATCAATTCCTTCTCCTTTATCCCCAATATATAATTTATCACAAAGTTCTATGAAGTTCACCCACAAATCTCTCTTGCATTTCTCATCTCTACCTATCATCCTCCACATCCAACCTACCACCTTGTGTCTCACGGGGACCACATCTTAATAGCAACCTTGCATTTACTGATACTCTTCTATAATCCTTTTAGCAATGGATTCTTAGACAAGACACCAAAAGCATGAGCAACAAAAGAAAAAATAAATTGGACTTCAACAAAATTAAAAAGTTTTGTGCATCAAAAGACATTATCGAGGGGGGTCGGGAAAGGGCGGTGGGGTAATGGACATTGGGGAGGGTATGTGCTATGGTTAGTGCTGTGAAGTGTGTAAACCTGGCGATTCACAGACATGTACCCCTGGGGATAAAAATACATTATATGTTTATAAAAAAATAAAAAAATATTTTAAAAAAAGACATTATCAAGAAAGTGAAAAGACAATACAGAATGGGAGAAAATATTTGGAAATCATGTATCTAATAAAATTCTGATATCCAGACTATATAAAGTGCTATTATTCAACAACCAAAAGGCAAAACACCTAATTTTAAAATGGGCAAAGGATTTGAACAGATATTTCTCCAAAGATACACAAATGACCAGCAAGCACATGAAAAGATGCTTAACACTTGTCATTAGAAAAATGCAAATCAGAGCCATAATGAGATACCATATTATACCCACTAAAATGGCCATTTTGGGGATGCCTGGGTGGCTCAGTTGGTTGACCAGCTGCCTTCAGCTCAGGTCATGATCCCGGGTCCTGGGATCGAGTCCCGCATCGGGCTCCTTGCTCAGCGGAGAGCCTGCTTCTCCCTCTGCCTCTGCCTGCCACTCTGTCTGCCTGTGCTCACTCGCTCTCCCTCTCTCTCTGACAAATAAATAAATTTAAAAAAAAAATTTTTTTTAAATAAAATGGCCATTTTGGGGGGGAGGGGAAAGGAAGTTATAACAAGTGTTGGCAATGATGTGAAAAAATTTAAACCCCCATACATTGCTGGAGGGGAATGTAATGTGGTACAACTGTTATGGAAAACAGCTTGGCAGCTCCTCAACATCCTACACAATTATTTTATGACCCAGCAATTCCACTCTTAGGTATAGAGCCAAAAGAACTGAAAAAAGGTACTCAAATAATACATGTCCTCACATGTTAAGTACTATTCACAGTGAGCAAAAGGTAGAAACAATCCAAACGTCCATCATCTCATGAACAAATTGTGATATATCCATATAGTATAATATCATTCAGCTATAAAAAGGAATGAAGTACTGATACATGTGACAATGCAGATGAACCTCAAGAATATTATTCTAAGTGAAGAAAGCCAGACACGAAAATCACATATTCTATTATTTCATTTATATGAAAATATCCAGAATAGGTAAATCCAATGAGACAGAAACACACTGGAGGTTGCTGGGGATAGGGGTAGGGAAGAATGGGAAATGACCATTTAGTGTATGGGTTTTCCTTTTGGGGTGACAAAAATGTTTGGAACTAGATAAAGGCGGTTGCACAACACTGTAAATGTACTAAATGTTGCCGTATTATTCACTCTAAAATGGTTTATTTCATGTTATCTGAATTTCACCTGAATCAATCAATTGGATAAGAGAAATCTCCAACACAAGTCCACCCTAAATACTGAGTTATTGCCTTTTCTTCCCATGACCCAAGCTGTAACAACAGACAGAATATATTTCTTGATTCTCACCAGGAAAGAAAACAAGAGCTCCACAGAGTTGTCACAAATGAAAGGAACATATACAAAATCCTCAATAGCATTAAATAAATCCAAGAGGCTAAGTCTCACTTCAGGAAAGCCCAATGAAGGCACTTCTGCTAAGACACCTGTTGCTGGGATTCAGGAGACATGTAGAGCCAAAGAGAAAACTAAAAAAAACTGAAAGAAGTAGCTTTGAAAGCCTTCAAAATGTAAAGTACATTAAAAAAAAAAAAAAAAAAAAACTGGGGTGCCTGGGTGGCTGAGTCCTTAAGCATCTGCTTCAGCTCAGATCAGGATCCCAGGGTCCTGGGATCAAGTCCCACATCCGGTTCCCTGCTCAGCGGGGAGCCTGCCTCTCCCTTCCCCACTCCCCCTGCTTGTATTCCCTTTCTCACTGTATCTCTCTGTCAAATAAATAAATAAAATCTTTAAAAAAAAAAAAAAACTAATGCAATGGATATAAAGGAAAGTGTGAAAAGCTAGACTGGACTAAGGCTATCAACTTGCTTTGTGCTTAAAACAAAAGTAGCTTCATCAAAGAAAAACTGAAAGAAGTATTATGTATTTATTAAAATAGCCAAATAAAATACAGTGGTAATACTAAATGCTGGCAAGAATGCAGATTTCTTATACAATGATGGTAAGAATGTAAAATGGTACAGCCACCATAGGAAACAGTTTGGCAATTTCTTATAAAACTAAACATGGGGGGCGCCTGGGTGGCTCAGTGGGTTAAAGCCTCTGCCTTCGGCTCGGGTCATGATCCCACGGTCCTGGGATGGAACCCCACATCAGGCTCTCTGCTCAGCAGGGAGCCTGCTTCTTCCTCTCTCTCTGCCTGCCTCTCTGCCTACTTGTGATCTCTGTCTGTCAAATAAATAAATAAAATCTTAAAAAAAAAAAAACAAAAAACTAAACATGGACTTACTATATAACCCAGCAATTGTACTGTTGGGCATTTACCCCAGAGGGTTAAAAAAAAAAAAAAATACCTATACATAAAGGCTCAGAACAGCTTTCTCTGTAATAGCAAAACCTGGAAGCAACCCAAATGAACTTCAACAGACAAATGGTTAAACAAACTCTGGTACAGCCACATTATAGAATTCTATTCATCAACAAGAGAGAACAAAACAGGGATGCCTGGGTGGCTCAGTTGGTTAAGCGGCTGCCTTCGGCTCAGGTCATGATCCCAGCGTCCTGGGATTGAGTCCCACATTGAGCTCCTTGCTCGGCAGGGAGCCTGCTTCTCCCGCTGCCTCTGCCTGCCACTCTGTCTGCCTGTGCTCGCTCTCTCTCTCTGACAAATAAATAAATAAAATCTTTTTTAAAAAAAGAGAGAGAACAAAACAATGGTAGATGCAATAATCTCAAGGGCATTATGCTTAGTGAAGTCAGTCTCAAAAAGTTATATCCTATATGATTCTATTTACATAGCATTCAAATGACAAAAGTATAGAGATGGAGAACAGATTAGTGATTGTCAAGGGACAATGATAAAAATAGGCTGGAGAGAAAGGGAAGTATATGCAATAGGGGACAGTATAAGGGAGTTTCTTTGTAGTGACAGAACCACCTCTGTATCTTGATTGTTACAATAGCCGTACAAATCTATACATGGGATAAAATTGCACAGAGCTCTACATACACACAAATGCATACATGTGAAAAATTAATGAATATGGTCTACAGTCTAGTTAAAATATTGTACCAAGATCAATTACCTGGTTTTGATATTTTTCTACATTAGATAAGACATCACCACTGGGGAAAGCTGAAAGAAGGATACATAGGACTTTACGCCTATTTTTGCAACTTCCTGTACGTGTATAATTATTTCAATAGAAAAATGGATTTTTTAAGCAATACAATTAACAAACAATAATTATCTATAATGTCAGGTTCTGTGTTAAATACTATATTCTGTAATGAAATCCTATTCATCAAAAAATTACATTGTACAATATAGTCTAAAACAAATTTTTTTTCAATTTTGATATCTCTGACTCATTCACTTTAAAAATTAAGACACTTTTTACTGAGACTAATCTACTAACTACTAACTATCTACAAAATAACTACTATCTAACTTCTCTAATACGGCAACTATCATAACCTTAATTTATTATTAACACTTAAGAAATTCATTATTACTACTGTATACCAAAACACATTCTTTATATCATCAACAAATATATCAAGAGCTCAGAAATACAGCGCCAGCCAAAAAGAGTCTGGAAGGTGCAGAAATATGTGAGCTGGAGAGGAAAAAAAGTCATTTAGGGAAAAAAAGAAAAACCTGAAAGAGTTAAGTACACTTAAACATATAGTGGTATAGGAGGAAAAAGTATCTTCTTGGAGTATATCTATCCTGAGAGATGAGACTGAGTCAGACCACAAAGGAGGGCCTTGGCAAAAGATATAACTGGTATAAAAAATGAGAAGCCTCTGAATCCATAGGAGAGGCAAGAGGGTAAAACCTATCCTGCAACAGGAGTGTCTGAATGCCTAAGTGTCTGGATGATCTGGGCTCCTACCTGAGTGTGAAACTCAAACTGAAAATGATACACTTAAAATAACTTACAAAGATAGGATTATTTTTTAAGAGATTTTATTTATTTATTTGATGGGGGGGTGTGGCAGTGGAGCAGGCTCCCTACTGAGCAGAGAGCTGGATGGGGGGCTCGATCCCAGGACCCTGA
>PISX010026869.1:0-23796 GCA_004024625.1 Mellivora capensis | reverse complement strand
GAATGGATAAAGAAGACGTGGTCCATATACACTATGGAGTATTATGCCTCCATCAGAAAGGATGAGTACCCAACTTTTGTAGCAACATGGATGGGGCTGGAAGAGATTATGCTGAGTGAAATAAGTCAAGCAGAGAGAGTCAATTATCATATGGTTTCACTTATTTGTGGAGCATAGCAAATAACACAGAGGACATGGTGAGATTGAGAGGAGAAGGGATTTGAGGGAAATTGGAAGGGGAGGTGAACCATGAGAGACTATGGACTCTGAAAAACAACCTGTGGGGTTTTGAAGGGGTGGGGGGTGGAAGGTTAGGGGAGCCTGGTAGTGGGTTTTAGGGAAGGCATGTATTTAATGGAGCACTGGGTGTGGTGCAAAACAATGAATACTGTTACACTGAAAAGAAATCAATTAATTAATTTTTAAAAAGTTCAGAAAAAAATTTAAAAAGAAAACAAATAGAGAAAAAGTATAAAAGAAAAAAATATATATATATGTTAGACTGGTGACTAGAACAGAGTCACCCACTTAATTTGGGGGGTATTTTGGTCTCTTAGAAGAAACTACTTCCCAAAATTTTAAAGAATGAAAAACGTATATAAGGGTAAACACAATGAAGGGATGGAATATGCCAATAACAATGAAAAAAAAATTTTTTTAATTTCTAACCAAGGAGTTGATAAAGTAAGTTGGTTGGGAGAATAAAGAAAAAGAAAGTGGAGAGAAATTTGCTCGGGCTGGAGACTAGAACAAGCCCAGAGTTAGATTTAGGGTATATTTTGATCAATTAGTAGAAGTTGTACCCCAAATTTTTTAGAAGAAAAAACCCTATGTGTATACAAAAAATAAAGTTAAATACAATGAAGAATAAACTATGACTATAATAATGGAGTTTCAAAAAAGATTATTATTTTTTTTGAAAGTTATTGTTAAGATGAACTAGTTAAAATACGTTAAAAAAGAAAAGGGTAAAAGTTAAAAAAATTTAGCAGAAGGAAAAAAAATAAAATTAAAAAAAATTAATTACAAGACTAAGGAATCATGGGGTGAAATCCATATCCATGCTTTGCTTTCTCCTCCTCTGGAATTTCACTCCTCTCCTTGGTAAGTGAACTTGGTCTTTGCTGGATTTCTTGTTGATCTTCTGGGGGAGGGGCCTGTTGTAGTAATTCTCAAATGTCTTTGCCCGAGGCGGAATTGCTCCGCCATTACCAGGGGCCGGGCTAAGTAATCCATTTGGGTTCCCTTTCGGGAGCTTTTGTTCCCTGAACGCATTCCGTCGAGTTCTGGAGGATGGGAAGGAAAATGGCAACCTCCCAATCTCTGGCCCCATGGAGCTGAAAGCTCAGGCCCCCACTCCTCAATGGGCCCTCAGAGAAAAGAGTCCAGTCACTCACGTCTCTCTGGCCTCCGGCTGCGCTCTGAACTCACCCAGCCTGCGACCGGTTCAAGATAACCCCGAGCTGAGAGCTCACTCCTTGGCTCTGTCTCTGTAACCGGCTTCCCCACTCTAATACCTGTAAGCTCTGCAACACTCAAACACCCCCGATCCTTCTGTGCCCCTGTAGGACCTGGGGCCATGGTGACCCCACGTGGGTTTCCCCCCTGTTAGCCTCTGGAGCAATGTCCCTCAGTGGAGCAGACTTTTAAAAGTCCCGATTTAGTGCTCTGTTGCTCTGCCACTTGCTGGGAGCCGGCCCTCCCCCCGCGGTCTATCTTCCTGTCGCTTTGGATTCACTTCTCTGCCTGTCCTACCTTTCAGAAAGTGGTCGTTTTTCTGTTTCTAGAATTGCTGTTCTTCTTCTCTTCGATCTCCCGTTGGATTTGTAGGTGTTTGCAATGGTTTGATTAGCTATTTAGCTGATCTCCTGATACCTGATGTAGTCTCAGCCTGCTACTTCTCTGCCATCTTGACTCCTCCCTCCCGAAAACAAGTATATTTTTATCAAGAAACTAATAGCCTGATGCTAAGAGGCAGATACAACTTCCTGTCACACTTACACTGTTCTTTCACATGAAGGACCATCCCTTACCATCTCAACCTGTTGAAGCCTACCCAACCTTGAAGTGCTACCTAAAATGCTATTCCCTCTATGAAATCTCTCTTGACTCATTGACCTTTTTTTGTACCTGAACTAGATATCCTCCCAATTTAGGTTAAATTGAGTTTTAAATTTCTCATATGGCTTAGTATGATCTTGTCTTACAACTGTTCTTGCACTTCTCTTAGATTCTCCACACATATAATTATTTTCTTTTTAAAAACTTATTTATTTATTTTAGAGAGTGAGAGAGAGCACAAGTGGGAGAGGGAGAGAAAATCTCAAACAGACTCCACACTCAGCACAGAGCCCCACATAGAGCTCAATCTCACAACCCTGAGATCACAACCTGAGCCAAAACCAAGAGTTCGATGCTTACTTAACCAACTGCGCCACCCAGGCACCACATAGGCATCTATAATTCTTAAGAGTAGAAACTTTGATGCCTTTGCAGATGTATGTCAGTAACCTATACTTAGCAGATACACTAGATAAACATCTGTTGAATTAGATGAGTTCAGTGACCCCGTAATTATCAGAAAGAAATTATGCTTCCATTATATATATTTAAATTTTATATGACATTTTATATTAATTTGTACGACTAGTTAATGACATAAATAATAACCACTCTATTTTCCTACCTAAGAATCAGTCCTGGGTGTTAACTTCTCCACATGTGATTCAGGGAGGAAATATTGGTTTGCTTAAGCCAAATTAACCATTTTTTTACTTTTCTCTTTTCACCTGTGATTAGTTTAAGCGTATCCATGTGACTGATGAAAAGATGAGCAATATTCTGGAGGGACCTCTAAGTAAAATGTCTTTCCCTTAAAAAGAAACACAAGGTAAGAGACTGTAGCATTTCTTTGGTTAGATCTTTTCCTACCTGTGTGATACATGAAACTCTAATGGTCTGTGACCATTAGAGGACCTTGCATGATGGATAAAGGGAATGCAGTGAGACTGGAGAGCAGAGATAGAGCACAGTTGTAAGGAGATTCTGTCTTAATAATCCTTGAACTGCCAAACTTCACATGATAAATGTGTTCATTGTTTAAGCCAGCGGTGTTGAGTTTTCCATTATTTGTAGCCAAAAGCATCTTCATTAATGACAACAGTCAGGAATGGAATGTAGGTTTATTGATTCTCAGCTCAGGGATTTGTCCAAGAGATCTTTACAATTAGTGAGGAAGAAGAACTTTGCCTGGAGCATGAAAGCCCTGTGATTTGTGGGCTTGGCCCAAGTTGATGGAGAACACTGATCACTTGGATAGCTACTTCATAGATTTAATGCTCAGGAAAGGATATACTGGCATCTTTAGATATTCTTAGAACAATAGAACCACCTTCAGAACATAGATTCTATCCTTAAGTATCTTTCATTCCTATCATATGCTTGCAAACTGACCTGCCTAGACATTTAATGCATGCATAGCAGACTTTTCTGTTTCTAATCTCAACTGTGCTGTATAGGAGGTAAATGATAAGCTCTCAGGAGCTTGGTGATTGGCTGCCAGTGTGACTCCAGAGAAAACAAATCTCATGAAGGATGGAGGGAGAAGGAGAAATGCAGGACAGAAAGAAAAATTTGGCCAATTCCATTTCTGTGGAGTAAACATCATCCTAGTTTTTACTCTGAAATACAGTCAGGGCTAGCTTCAGAAATTGGCAGTGACTTGCACTCAGAGTTCTACATTTCCATGTGGATGAATGAAGAGCATCTCTTGTAAATTATACATCATAAAGAAGAAGCTGTTCTATGTAACTCTTTCTAAATTGCCATCTTCATGTGGTGCTTATTTTGTGCAGGCATGTCCTGAACAGATATTTAAATCAGGAGGCAGAGAAGGGACTGGGGAGAGCCATGGTTGGACACTACGAGTGCTTTTTCTGTCAAGTTTTGGCTCCTTAGAGCTGAGGTATATTTTCTAATCATGGCACAGAATCAATTGTCACATTTTCTAGGGATCCGCGGTACCATTAAAACAAAATAAAGCGAACAAAAACTAGTCAGTGTCTTCTTATTTGTCATGATTTATTTTTTTCTGTTGTATTAATTAAGTACCACAGTAGAATCCACCCTGACCTCTAAGTGATGGGGCACATGAAACTGAATTGTAATTTAACTTCCACAGTTTTGAAATGTGTTTTATTTCCTAGGGGAAAAACATAGCTCTGAAACTGGTATTTTCTTTTTTCCCTATGAACTGATTAAGACCTCAACTGACATGATTAAATGGACTCTTCTTGTTTGTGTTATGTTTATAATTAATTTATTCATTCAATCTTTATTAAACATCTATAATGTGCTAAGCATCCTATTGGATGGTGCATTAGTTTCTTATCACTACTGTAGCCAATTACCACAAACTTACTGGCTTAAAATAACACAAAAGTGTTTTTTTTACGATTTTGTTTATTTATTCATGAGAGACAGAGAGAGAGAGAGATTGAGAGAGCGAGGCAGAGGCAGAGGGAGAAACAGGCTCCCGGCTGAGCAGAGAGCTCAATGCAGCACTTGATCCCAGGACCTTGGGATCATGAGATGAGCCAAAGGCAGACACTTAGTGACTGAGCACCCAGGTGCCCCACAAATGTATTTTCTTATCATTTTGGAGCTCAAAATCTTATGGATCTTTGAATTAAGATTCAAAAAAATGAATCTTAGGGAGCTAAAATCAAGGTGTCAGCAGGGCTGGTTCTCCCTGGAGGCTCCAAAGGAGAATCTTAGTCTTCCTCTTCCATTTTCAGAAGCTGCTGGCATTCTTTGGCTCATTACTATGTTATTCTGTCCTTATTTTCTGTCTTCTATCCCAAGTCTCACTCTGATCTCCTTCTGCCTCCCATTTCTGAGGATCCTCATGATTAAATCATACCCACCTGGATAATCCAGTGTTTCTCCCCATCTCAAGATCTTTAGCTTAACTCCATCTGCAAAACCCATTTTTCCATATGAGGTAAGATTCATAAATTTGCGGAATTAAGAAGCAAATGTGTGTGTGTGTATGTGTGTGTGTGTCATGGTGGTGAGGATACTACTCAGCCAGTCATAAACAAAAACAAGGAGATAGCTTGCTTCTTAAGAGTTATACGGTCTAGTAAGGGAAATTAACATATTTAATTATAGTCCTTTATAAAATGAGAAATTCTGGGGAAACAGGTCAAAAGAGAGAATGCTCATATCCACCTGAGGGTATAGGAAATGTTTCCTAAAGGAGATAGTTGAGCTGAAATTTGAAGGATGGGAATATTTGGGGCTTGATCAATGAGAATAAACAGGTTTCAAGTACTCGGTCAGAGGCAGGACACTTTAGTAAGTGCTTTATGAATTCCTTTATTTGTTATAAATGTCTCATAAGATAGGGACTGCTATGATTCCATTATAACAAATAACTAAAGGGCGACAGAGACAGGTTAAGCTGTTTGCCCCAAACCACATACATCCTGAGTGGAAAAGCCCTTCTGCAGGACATCCCAGGCTGAGGTAAGAGTGGCTGGTAGGGCAGAGGCATGATGGTAAATGGAAGTGGCTTTACTTGCCTCCCCTACAACCATCACAATAACCCCTGTCACAGACAGAAATCTCAAGACCCTAGCTAGGCAGAGGAGTTGGCTTGTGCAACAATGGGAAATGTCAAGACTAGAGACATGGAAACTCAAACTCAAAAATACCCTCAAACTCTGAAAAAGAGCTTTGCCTCTGTTTATCCAGTTTTTTTTTTTTAAAGAGTGACTTCTAGAAGTTAGTCATCTTGTATAACTAAAACTTTGTAAAGTGATGTGGCTTTAGTTAACAATACTGTATTGTACACCTGAAAGTTTTAAGAATATAATTCTTCAGTGTTCTCATCACAAAAACAAAAAGAAAAATGGTAACTTCGTGAAGTGACAGATAGCTAATTAGCTTGATCGTGGTGATTATTAATTCACTATGTTGTGTGTGTGTGTGTGTGTGTGTGTGTGTGTGATATCATAACATCAAGGTATACACCCCCAAAATATATAATTTTTCTTTGCCAATTATACTTCCAAAAAACTAGGGGGAAATAGTGACTTCTTGGATTGGGATAGAATTGCTGTCACTGATCTATAGCATTTCTAACATGAGTCAAAAGCATCCTCACTTTAGAGGGAAATCTTGTATCTGTCCTCCCACTAGACTATAGGAGAGCAATCAGAAAGAAACTGAACCAAATACACTGACTATACCCACATAGCTAATACAGTTGACCTTTGAACAATACAGGAGTGAACTGCATGGGAACACTTATATGCATATTATTTTTTCTGATAGAGTACAGTATCATAAATGTATTTTCCCTTTCTTATGATTTCCTTAATAACACTATTTCTAGCTGGCTTTATTGTAAGAATACAGTATATGATACATATAACACAAAATATATATTAATCGATTTCTTTATGTTATCGATAAGGCTTCCAGTTAACACTAGGCTACTAGTAGTTAAGTTTTGGGGGATTCAAAATTTATATGCAGATATTTGACTGAGTGGGGGTCAATGCCCTTAACTCCTGTGTTGTTCAAAGTTTAAACTCTATATAGCAATGAAAAATTGGCACATAACATATCTATGCAACCATTAAAATGATGATATAAATCTATATGTATAGACATGGGAAGATGCACCATCTTGTTAATTGAGAAAAATGGGTTATAAAACAATCTCACAGCATCTTAATTTTTTTAAAAAAAATATGTGTAAAATGCACAGATAAATGCTACCAGAACAAACAAGAATTAGCAGTGGTTTTACTTGCTTGATTAGGGTATAGATGATTTCTATTTCTTTTCTTTTTGGTTTCTATATGTTCTTTTCCTTCACTCCTTTTTAATGGTGGACACAGATTTCATTTGTAATAAAAGAAAAAGGAAATGATGCCAATAAAGGCCTTTTAAAGGAGAGTTTCCCACTTTTATTCCCTTCCTTCTCACCCCAAACACTACAAATACTATATAGGATTATCTCAGGGATATCAGTGGGGGCTCAAGCAAACAAAGGTTCCAGAGCAGAGAGGCATGAACATGAAAATGTTTGAGAAAACAAAGAAGTTTTTTCTGCTTTCTCCAGCACTGATTTATGGTTTCTCAGTGGGATAATTATAACATTGAAATAGGGGGGAAATAGTACAATTATATTTAATTAGTTCCAGTGGCTATTGGCTATTTTAACCCCAACCTATGAATAATATTCTTAGTGAGCAGATTGAATTTTGCCATTGTAACCTGAATTAGATGGGTTTTTTGCTCACTTGCTTATTTTATTTTTATTCCTTGTTTGTTTGTTTTATTTTTCCTTGGCAAGCATTACTGGGGTAATAGATTAGATTACTGTTAAGTCTATTATATGATACATTATTTTAGCAGTGCCTATAAGACAGTAATAAAGAGAAAATTCAATAGTATTAGCATGACAAAGTGAAAACTATTAATAAGGAGAGAGAGAGTTCATCATAGTCATTAGATTTGAGTGTTGGAAAGAAGCACAGTATGTTAAGGGTTGGCAAAATTGGATTACAAAGTCATTTAATTTCTATATGGATTTTCTTTTTTTGTGAGTAATTAGTATAAATAATTCTGACTGGTTTTAAAAACCATGGGTACTGACAAAAATAAAGAAGTAGATGATGGGAAACAGATGGATCACTTAATTTATTTCTCAATTACAGTTGACACATTGGGCACAGAAATCTGCAAGTCATCTCTTTCTTTATGGTCCATTTTGCAGCTGTGTTTATTGTCATAACACATAAATACATTATCTCATTAATGGAACACTGAATAATTTTTATTCCAAAAAACACATTCACACACAATGCTTATGTTCCAAAGAGAACACAAAAAGGGAAGAATATTTACCCAACCAAATGCAGCAGAGGAGTAGGGCCAGTGTGGAGTGAAGGCTTTAGAAAATAAGACATAGTCACAGCAGAGTGTAACCTCTACCTTTTAGATATCATCTATAAGTCACTGGGACACTCTTCTTCTCAGATAATAACACTGTCTAGTGAAGCCACACTTGGAAATCTGTGTGGAGTTCCTAAGTAATGTGTATTGCATCTGAAATGCAGATGGATAATAAACTTTATTATAGTATGTTTTAGGATCTCTCTTCAACTGGAAATGTCAGAAAGAGCGAGGGAAATACCAGAGCCTACCTCTGGTTCTGTATTTAAAGTTGTAAAAGCAACACACATCAGTCTGGGAGCAGATAGATCCTTTATTCTCAAGTGAACTGATGGACTGTTACATTACAACAGCTTCCCCACTTGAGTAGTGCAGTTGATGCTGGGGTTGTGGGTGGGGCAGTTGTTAATGATTGGGTATAACAATCAAGAAGCTTATAAGTTTTGAACACCTACTATTTATTCACTTTGGATTAGGAACTCATCTGTCTGAGTATTCAATGGCTGCAAAGATTATTGAAATGGATATGCCATTGGAAACATACTTTTGGGCTTTGTTTGAACCTATAGCCCCTATATTGACTCAATTCATTAATTCTCTTAACTATTAAAATTTCATCTAACCATATGAGCCACTTTTATTCAATAGCTATATTCATTAAAAATCCATGCAAATCAAATTTTAGAAATGTTAGCTGTACTGTAGAGATTCATACAAATCTGTATTCAAATCTCAGTTTTGCATATTTTCATTTATGGCTGTATTGTATCTAATATCTCTGAGCCTCAGTTTCCTAATCTGAAAAATGGGGTTGACAAAGAAGCAAGTGTTGACAAGGATATGGGGAAAAAGGAACACTCACGTACTGTTGGTGGGAAAGCAAACTGGTGTAGCCACTGTGGGAAAAGTATGGAGGATCCTCAAAAAGTTGAAAATAGAACTAACCTATGATCCAGCAATTCCACTACTGGGTATTTACCTAAATAATATAAAAAATACTAATTCAAAAAGACACATTTATCACATATGTTTATTACAGCATCTGTACAAAAACCAAATTTGGAAGCAGTCTAAAGTCAAGTGTCCATAGACTAAAGAACAGATAAAAAAGATGTAATATATAAATCGGATATTACTCACCCATAAAACAGTGAAATCTTGTCATTTCCAACAACATGGTTGGATCTGGAGAGTATAATTCTAAGTGAAATAAGTCAGT
Organism: Mellivora capensis; assembly: GCA_004024625.1. Lineage (NCBI taxonomy): Eukaryota > Metazoa > Chordata > Mammalia > Carnivora > Mustelidae > Mellivora > Mellivora capensis. Next base: position 14,606 of record PISX010026869.1, on the reverse strand, counting down.
CAGAGAAAGACAAATACCATATGATCTCACTTATATGTTGCATTTAAGAAACTAAACAAATGAACAAAGGGAAAAAAAGACAAACTAAAGAAGAGATTCTTAACTATAGAGAAGGAACTGACAGTTACGGGGGGCGGGGCGCAGAATGAATGAATTAGGTGAAGGGGATTACGATTACAATTTTTACAATGAGCACTTAATAATGCATAGAATTACTGAATCAGTATATTGTAGACTTGAAACTAATACAATATTCTACATTAACTACAATGGAATTTAAATTAAAAAAAAAAAGAGTGGGACACAGCATAAGGATTAAAACTCAGGCTTTGAATCCTTGAAAGTAAAACAGGTAGGGATGATAAAAATACCTATTTCATTGGATTGCGACATTATCTGAGATATTTCCTATGAAAGCTTAAAAAAAAATGCCTAGCATGGAGTAGGTGCTAAAATTTTTGTTTTATGTTATATTTGGCTACATTAACATGTTCATGTTATATATAGTTACAATCTTTATTGTATAATAAAACATAAATATTCTTGATAATGAGGAGAAAGGTATTATATCTGTTCTGTATCTGCTTTCTCAGGGTGTAAACTTAGGGATTTGGGCTGGATATTTTCTTAAAGCAGACTGTATGTGTACCAGTTTAGGATATAGAAAAATGACTTATGTCTCAACAATGCATGCTAACCCAATAAGACATAATTTCAAATTCTCTGCACTTCCATATTATGCTGAGGTAGGGTACTGTAAAAACACTCAAGTTTCAGAAGAATTCCAGTGGTTGGACTAATGTTAAGACTTTGGTCTGATGATAGATTTGATGTCATTCAAAAGGTAAAAGTTAATCTAGCAAAAGTGGTTTGGATGCCAGCATATTAGAATAACTGGTACCTTATTGATCATAATTTCTAAAACTCACAGACTATTATGAATGGAGAGATCCTTACTGATATACCTATTACACACATACACACACACACACACACACACACAGCCAGGATTCCAGAGTCTCTTCATTGTTGAAGATCTGATGATGCATGACTATTGTGTTCTTATCCCAGGATATTCTCTGATGGCGAGTCCAGGGCAAAGTGAAAAGTTGACTACACAAGAGAAAGGAGAAGTTGTCAGGGGAGGGTCTGGGTTCTGGGTTGTAGGGTGCTAAAAAGTACTACAGGAGGAAAATGTCTAATGAAAACCACCAAATTGATTACTATATGGTTTGTCACATGATTGATGATTTCTTCATGACCCCTAAGTAAAAAAAGTGAGTGAACTGTGCATTGTTGTGCCATTGGTAGGGAATGCATTGGAGGATTGAATTTAAAATCTGGATCAGTGTCTAGGAAGCAAACAAAGATAGCAGCCCCAAGAAACAAGAGAGGTCAAGGAAACTGAAGCCCCCACGAAATTCACAGAAATCTTTTGGGGATCTCTGGACCCCCACAGGCCATGGAATTGTGTGTGTCCTACATTTAAGGCAATTTTGCCTAGATCTTTAGGGTCAGAGACTCCAGCAACAATCTGATTTATAGTTATAATTGTCATGATAGTTACCATTGAGAGCATGTCCCTACATATGTTGTGTGATTAAAAGCATGGTATCTCCCGGTGGTGATGGGGAGGAAGGATGACCAGAGCAATTACTGCCTCTAGGGGGCATCTTCCCAGAGGATGTTTTGATCATTCACCAAATGATGAGCAAAGAGAATTCAGCTGTCTCCAAGTCTTCTCAGAAATACAATCTGTTAAACTCTGGGCTCTCTCTCTTTGCAAAACTCAATTTTCCTGAGTTTATAGCTCAACTTACTTATGAGCAAGCTCAGACAATTCACTCTCTTGATCCCTGCTCAGTGGGGGTGTTGTGTGAATAATGGTGACAGCTCAAGACAAGCGGTCCTGGGAACAATTGCGAGAAAGCAGGGGTGGTTGGCTGTGGTTTTCAAGAGTGTGAAGGGATGTGTGGGTTCCTTTAAGATGCCAATTCCATGAGTCTCAGTAGGCAGCAGTTGGAAGGGTAAATGAGGAAACAGAGGAGTTTTAATTTCAGGCTAAGGTCTCAATTGCAGTGGAAAATGGGTGACAGGTGGTGGCTGCTTTCCTCAGTGATTTTAAACTCATTTAAAAATTATATAACTTGGCCATCAAGTGACAAAAACTAAGTCTGTAACAGATGACTTTTACTTTAGTCCAATGTTGCTTTCTTCCATACATATCTCTCTTTCAAGTTGGAGCTGGGATTGGACATGAGTTTGTGCATGTTTAAAAGACAAAATCTTAACAGAGGATATTAGTGGTATTCGGCATAACAGCCCATGGGCATGCTGCATTCAAGAACTTCACACAAATGATCACTTAATCCTAGCAAAGTGCGCTGCAAAATTTATTAGTTCTTCCTAGAAATGGATCCTGAGTCCTATACTAATTAAGTTTTGGAAACAAAATAGAAAATTTCCTTTTTCACTGCCATAGTCACACATGCATTCATTTGTTCTCTCCAGTGCAATTAGTTCAAGCAATCTTTTAGATGGTGTCAGTTATGGATTTTATTAGACTGTATGTAACAGAAAACTTATTATAATGGCTTAGCCAAATGGAGATTATTGATATTCGTCATGTAATGAAAACCCAGAGCTAGGTAATCCTGGGCTTGTGCAGCTGCTTAAAGAACCAGGCTCCTTCTATTTTCCTATAACTTAGTGCAGGGATTTCTTTCCCACCTTGCAAATAGTCTTCTCCTTTTGGCTCATGTCAGTATTTCAGGTTGAAGACAAGAAAGAGGCAACAAGAAATGGTAATGCTTGCCTTAGAAAACTAAACTATTTCCAGAAATTCCCAGTAGATATTTGCTTACAATTCCTAGGAAAGTACTGTCATTTGGCTTCTCTTACCATCAAAAAAACTGGGAAATTGAATATTTGAGTTTGCCACATCACTGACCAAAGTCAAATAAAGGTTACGTAGGAGAGAATGAAAGTCAAAGGGCTACTGGGAAGAAAAACAGCCAAGTCTGCTACACCTATGACAGTCTCACACAGATGGGTGTCTGTCTGCTTTGGAGGAATCTAAACATGAAGCAAATTACATTAATTCATTCACATACTCATTTACTCATTAAGCAAATGTTGGTTGAGTTATTATAATAGCGGTGCAAGGGTTATGTACAGTCCCTTCCTTCAAACATATTAAGGTCTAGTGAGAGGAAACAGACATAGATGATTGTCCCGAAGTAGGGGTAGAAGCAGGGTGCAGCTAGGGAAACACAAGGAAGGCCAGGGGCGCCCTCAGGAAGGAGGTAAACAAAAACTTCCCACATGAGGTGCTGGCTAAAGGAACACACGTACACTCTACATTTCCAAAGGCTGGATTTGAATATCATGTCAAAGGGTAGAAAATTTTAGAGCCCATGTGCCTCTTATTAACTATGTGATCTTGGTCCAGTTGCTCAATCTGGGTTCCTTCCTGAGCACTGGGTTTCTTCCACTTTTTTTTTTTTTTTAACCAAAATCATAGGGCTAGCATAAAGATCAAATGAGCTGGGGTGCTTCGGTGATTCAGCTGGTTGAGCATCCAACTCCTAGTTGGCTTCAACTGGGGTCATGGTCTTAGAATCCAGAGATGGAGCCATGTCCCAGGCTCTGAGCTCTGGGGGAGTCTGCTTGAGATTCTTTCCCTCCACCCACACCACTCCCCCAACTTGCACTCTCTCTCTCTAAAATGAAATAACCAAATCTTTATAAAAACTGCAAATGAGCTGATAAGAAATGAAATTAACATGCACTAATGAGTACTATGTCACTGTTGATTGAACACAAGAGTGAATGCAGAGTCTACGACTATCTCCTTTCACAGCTAAGAACAGTGCATTTGACAAAGGTCAGGTACCTTATTAACAGTCTCAAAGACAGCAGTGAAAGAACTGAGGTCCCTAAACCAAGACATCTGGCTCTAAACCCTAGTGCTTCATGCCTTTCCCACCTCCACCACAGGATTTAGAAAACATTCAATATTGTAGTTTACGTTGTGCATTATAAGTTTACATAATGCCTGTGAAGAAAGGTGTTGGTTCTATAAAGTCATCAAATTAGGGTAAATGGGCCTTTCTCTCCCTTCACTTCATACGCAAGTGGTCTGATTCAAATAATGTGGTACCTCTTGTGTTGAAAGTATTGTGAGACACAAGGAGTGCATTACACATGATGCTCTCTTTAATGGAACTTTGAGTTTTATATGAATTTATTTTGCTTTCTATAAATTCCCAGTGTATTTATAAGTATCAGTTACTCCTCTTTCATTAAGAGCTTTCAAAAAACACCTAAAGTAGTGTTTAGTACAATATACAAATACCAAAACAGGATAAAACTTACTAACTAAAAAAACTAAAACAATAAAAACAAAGCTCAAGCAAACCTAATATAATCTCCAAAGGAAAAGGAAGACTTAAGCTATAATGAGTAATAATAATAGAACTGAGATCAAAAAGTCTACATTTAAGAACTATAAGATCATGAGATACATTTAAGAACTGTAAGATCATGAGACATAAAACTCACTAGTGATCTTCCAGAGAACCAAAGCAAAATTGAAATAGGACATATGACAGAGTTATAATTGCATAATAAAAAGAAGTAGCTCTTCCTGTAGTATAAAAGAAACTGAAGCTAGATTTTCATTTGCTTTACCAATTTTGAAATCACAGGAGATTGTCATTTTGCTCTTCATGGAAGAGGCACTTAATGTCCAAATTTAGAGGATTGTTAAGGTTACAGGTATTTTTAAAATGCAGGTGACCTACTTGCTAATCTTCTAGAAGAATTATTTTAAAATAAGTAACATATCTATAAACATACCTAAGACTAAATTGGTTTGATGCTAGGATAAGCAGTGGACAGAAGAGCCTTTCTGGGCGCACTTGTGTTCTGTGGCTCTGGGCAAGAGGGGATCTGTAATTGTACTAATTCATTAATATCAACAAGGTTCTAGCACTAGTTGAGATTTTCCAGGCAGCTGTCTTCAGAGAATGAATAAATCAATTATATCCCAGAGAAAAGGACTTGATTCTCCATTCTTGCCTTTATATGACACCATATTGGTTCTAAATATCTTTTCCCAATGTCCCTGGCTATTTGAGAAACAAAGACCATTTTATGCTAGTTTCATTGAAATGAAGCAATAAGAGAAATACAGAAAACTCTGGTATATGATCAGGTCAAATTGATTTCAAATAGTACTTAATTTTACCCTTCTGGACATTTCTACTTTTTTTTTTTTTTTTTGACAGACAGAGATCACAAGTAGGCAGAGAGGCAGGCGGAGGGAGGGGGGAAGCAGGCTCCCCACTGAGCAGGGAGCCCTATGCAGGGTTCAATCCCAGGGCCCTGAGATCATGACCTGAGCTGAAGGCAGAGGCTTAACCCACTGAGCCACCCAGGCACCCTCATGGACATTCCTACGATTTTAAAGTTCATATTTACTCATTTTATTTGGAGCTCTGGGTAGGTGACAGCCAAGCACAATGTCTTTTCAAAGGAGAATGTTTTCTAGGAAGAAAAGTCCAAAGAATGTTGGGAGGTGTTTGTAAGCATACAGATTCTGTATTTTCTTAATGAAGTACTGGAATGTTACACCAATAAAATGGGAATGGAAATGAAATCCTTTTTTGTGTGTGTAACGGGGGAACTGGATATTGCAGAGATTTGTCAGTGATCTTATCTGGCAATCAATTCCTGGAAGGGGAACTTAAAGTGAGTCCATGCATTCATTAAAATCACTGAGCAAAAATCTCAGCTTCATATGAATAGACATAGCATTTCTCCTATTTTAGTTTTAATATATTTATGAGGGGGGAAAATCTCACTTCAACAGTTTCATCAGAGCTTTTTTGACCTACAATTGGCATGCAAATGCCTGGTTAAATTGCTGAGCAGATTCATCACTATTCAGAACAGAGGAACACTCCTGAGGGAGAGAGAGCAGAATTACTGACCTGCACCTCATTAAATCCACATAATCCAGAGATAGAAACTGCCTTTAAATGAAAGGTCAGGTGCAGGAGTTGGGGGAGGGGTCTTCTTTGCCACCAATATGGTGGGCGGTTAGGGCCTCCTGGCAAACCCTGGCTCTGTTTTTGGTCTCTTTTCTCCAGATCTGACCCTTGACCTCATGTGATCTCAAAATCTTACCCAAGTGTTTCTCAAACTCTATTTCAATTTCATAATAATCATGAATTATAGTTTCCTGAAGAATAAATTCTCATTGTTTCATACCTGTATCATTGCTTCTTTTGCCACTAGGCATGTAGATCAGACAGGCAGACTATAGAAATAGAAGTTGGCATAAATTCATATTGTACCACAGGATCTTGGAGTCCCACACATGAGCCTCCATTCACTCTCTTTCAATGTGGCCATCCCATATTGTGTTTCCATCAGCTTTTAAACTCCTAAATGGAGACAGAACCCTCCATAATGTTTGTAAACTTACTCGAGGAGATACTGAAAGTTTATAATCAGAGCACTTCAAATGTCAAGCAACAAATACCATTGGTCTCCTCTGTGAAAAAGATATAGTGTTTGTCTCCAAAAGGCTCAAAATTTCAGGCTTGCTATCGTGGAGCTTACAAAATATGGGTGGGGGTGGGGTAACAAGACAATCATAACAAACTGACTCTACAAAATGGGAAATTAGGAAGTAAGAACTAATGGTGCCTATTCATTTATTGATTCAGACAACATTAATTATTCCTCTGACCTGGCCACTGTTCTCAGTCCTGCAACTACATTAATGAGTAAAACATATAAGACTCTTGCCTTCCTTAACTCCCAGTGAAATGAGGGACCAAATAGTAAATAATCAAACACATAGTGCAGTATCAAATTCTTATGAAGGAATAGTCCAGACCACTATAAAAAACAGGGGGACTTAGTTTATATTGGACTTTCAAGATATTCTGTCTGCAGATGTGAACATTATTTTGAATAACGGAAATAAATGAAACACAGAGTGGAAGGAGGAGGGTAACCTAGAAAGAAGATAAAGCTTAGATCCAATAGAGACATAATTTTGGTATATTTAAGAAGCAGAAGACAAATGTGACTAGAGTATGCTCTATGAGCAAGTAAGTGTGGTCAAAGTTAAGAGAGGGGAGATAGGCAGAGGTTTTATGAAAGAGATAGAACTTTGAGTCTTGATGCTTCTGGTGAAAGTATTCTTCCCATGATAGGGAACAAGCTTGACCTTCTCTTAACCACACTTTCCCTTGAGAAAGCCTGGCAATGGTCTGTGATCTCAACAAATTTCATCATTGTCATCCATTCTGGAGAAATTTTCAAAGATGTCTCTTGGAAGAGCAAAATGTGAAACAGATTATATCAAAAAGTATCTTAGAGAAGGTCAGATGTCTCCTTATAAATCTTCCTTTGCTTCCCACATGAAATAATATTCCAGGGGTGCCTGAGTGGCTCAATTATTACTTATTAATAATAGATAGATAGAGAGATACAGAGATAGATGATAGATAAAATCTTTTAAAAAAGAAATATTCCAAACAACTTCTCTTCATATGCTCTTGTGCACTTCAGTATTTGTGTTTGGTTGAAAGAAAGGCCTGAGGGGTTTGTGGAAGTTGATGTCAGCAATATCCAGTTTGTAAAGTTCTATGTTAAAATGCCACTGAGTTGACTCCAGCTTCCTCTCACTGGTTATCTGGACCAGTGAATGAGCAAATGCTTTACATGTGTGGGTTGTTTTTAGAGTTTCCCTCAGGAAAGACCATGACTCTTACTATCCATAGCATGAGAATGTTCTTCCTAGAGCTCTTTGCAAGCAACAAGCAATTCACTGTTTGAGGGCTCCGCAGTCTCCTCAGCCTGCCTGGGAATGAAAGGTTTTGCATCCAAAACACAAATTAGAATTAACTTTAAGATTTCATTTTCAGGGGCACCTAGGTGGCTCAGTTGGTTAAACGTCTGCCTTAGGTCATGATCCCAGGGTCCTGGTATTGAGTCCCACATCAGGCTCCCTGCTCAGTGGGGAGCCTGATTCTCCTTCTGCCTGCCGATCCCCCTGCTTGTGCTCCCTTCTTCTCTCTGTCAAATAAATAAAATCTTAAAAAAAAAAAAAAAGATTTTATTTTCAAATAGTTTGCAGGTTTGCCACTAGAAACATTTTGCTTTGAGGGGACAAACATGTCATCCACCATGCGCCTGAACTGGCCTGGATTAGTTCTGAGCTGAAGCAAGAAAAAGCAAGAACCAAGATTCACTCTTTAAGAACAACACATGTGGGGCGCCTGGGTGGCTCAGTGGGTTAAAGCCTCTGCCTTCGGCTCAGGTCATGATCCCAGGGTCCTGGAATCAAGCCCCGCATCGGGCTCTCTGCTCAGCAGGGAGCTTGCTTTCCCCTCTCTCTCTGCCTGCCTCTCTGCCTATTTGTGATCTCTGTCTGTCAAATAAATAAAATCTAAAAAAAAAATAAAAAAAAATAAAAGAGGGGTTAGGGGCTCCCCCGGGACAGTCTGTCCAGTTCTCACCAGAACCCGCCCACATCTGCAGAGGAGCAGCGAGGCGCGGACCACGCCTCTGAGGAACTGAGGGGAAGTAGCGGGTTTAAAAAAAAAAAAAAAAAAAGAACAACACATGCACACATATACATGTGCATGTATTAATATGTGCATATGTCATTTTATATTACACATACAGAGAATTATGTAATATAATAAACAAGATCAGAGGCCAAACATAATTTCAATTATGTCAACCTACCTCCCCAGCACTCACAAAGGTTCACTCCTTTATATATGACATCCACATCATTCACCCCATGAGCAGGCTCTACCTCTTATAAAGACAATTCATATAAGCACTCTTTGTTTTTGTGGGGTTTTTTTTAAGGTTCCACTTATTTATTTATCAGAGAGGGAGGGAGAGAGAGAGAGAGCGAGAGAGAGAGAGAGCACAAAGCACGGAGAGCTTGGAGCAAGGACCCTGATGTGGGACTTGATCCCAGGACCCTGGGTTCATGACCTGAGCCAAAGGCAGATGCTTAACCGACTGAGCCACCCAGAAATTCGTAGGCGGTTTGTTTTTGAATTTTCAAGTCATCTTCTTTAAGAATGAAGACAATAATAACTTCCATTTATTGAGTATTTGCTGGTGTGAGATACTGGGCTGACACTTTACAATAATTTTATTTACTATTTGGAATAACTCTATAACAAAATGTATATTATGATATTATTTCTATCTTTCATGTAAGCAAATTGAAGTTTATAAAAGTTACTTAGCTTGCCCTCAAACACAGATGTACAACAAATCAATATTAGAAAATAGTCCAGAATGACCACAGAACAAGGACATAAGCTTTGAAATGTCTATGAAAAAGTTGGTAATAATAGAAAAACAGAACTAGATTTAGAGCCAGAAGGACTGAGTTTAAATCCAAATTACCCTAATTTTCATGTGTGCTTCTTATTCAACCATTCCAGTTCCTCAGAGGTTTATTTTCCTTACTTTAGAAAAGGAAACAAAAAGTTTGTGCAAAGTGAGTACACATTACCTAGTATCAAGGGTGGAAACCATTAACCTGAACTTCAAATTTATACCCAAATTCAGATAAATGCCATAATTTTTTATCATGTGGGGCTGTTTTGATGTAATATTTTCATGAGTGACTAGCTATTTGTATCCTCCAAGCAATTTGGAAATCCTATCTTTGATGACATTGACACTGTAAGTTTCTGGTATTTTGGATGAACAGGAATGTGTTTTGGAAATAATCGCATGGAATAGTGAGAGAGTCTATAGATGGCTTAAACTCAATAAGTAACGTTCTATTTCTTTGGCTGAAAGGTAGGTACAGATACGTGCAGTAAGTAACTTGTTACGCACTTGGACTGTGGAAAAAAATTAACAAATCCTAAATTGACTGACAAATGAGCCCTCTTAATGCTCATGATTTTCAGGCAGGACTCTATTATTTTGTATTACTTGTGTTCTCCTCCTTAGGGAGAACTCTCAGATGTAGAAATCTTTCTCCTTATGTCCATAATCCTTTCTCTGGACTACTGCACTAAAATTCTTGCGAGGTTCATCATTAAATTGTTTCATAATTTTCTAATCTACCAGGTAGATGTCTCCAGTAGAACATCTACACCCTGAGGATAAGGTCTGTATCTTCCAACCTTGTGTTTGTTTTCTAACAGCATAAAAATACCTGCAGAACCAACACTGAAGGCCCCAGCTCTCCACTCTGTTCCCACCTGGGTTTCCAGGGACCAGAAGTATTGGATTTGAATACTGCTTTTACTTCCTATCTGATATTCTATGACTCTGTAAATTCTCATATAAAAACACCCATAAATAATCTGCAGGGGAAAAAACAGCTTTCAAAATCTGAGATGCCTCTCAAATCATAAAGTAAACAAAGGAATTTACAGAACTCTGCAGTAATCAGGCTGAAACTATGAAATTTTAGAAACAGAACTGTCTTTGAAAGAAATAAACTAATGATAATATTTCATTAAAATCATATCTGTTTCTAGTTTCCCTTTCCAAACCCTGGGCATTTAAATACCAAAGCTTTTTTTGGATGTCCCATCATAGAGGACATTCACAAGCAAACACACAGGTTTTCTTTTTCTTTTTTTAAATTTTATTTATTCATTTGAGAGAGAGAGAGACAAAGAGAGGGTGAGTGGGAGGAGAGGCGGAGGGAGAGAGAAACTCATGCAGACTCTGTGCTGAGTGCAGAGCCTGAAGTGGGGCTTGATCCCAGGCCCCGGAGATCATGACCTGAACTGAAATCATGAGTCGAACACTCAACCAACTGAGCCACCCAGGCACCCCATGAACACATGTGTTTTTAAAACCCATCTCTGCCAAGTAGCAGTGGAACTTCTGAACTGTATTTCTGATTATCTTTCAGCGCGGTTTCCCAGACAATTTCCCAAGCGAATGGAGTACTTTGGCATTTGGCCTCTAGCTAGTTCTTTATGACCATTGATAACACTGGGCTATAGGAAAAGCCTGTCCTAAAGACTCCTTGCTGTCTCTCCCATTTAGAGTGTTCTTTCCACTCTTTTTACTTTAGCATATATACTGGATGCTCTGTATAGACTCCACATATGGCACTATTGGAACTGAAGTGTCCTATCTTTTGACTCTCTCTGTGCTCCCTTCATTGTTTAGAAAGGCTAAAAAGTCATATAATATATGAATTTCCTAGCATACCTTGAGGTTAGTTTGGACCTAGAGTAGGTCAGTGAAGCCTAGAAGAAGGAAGATAGTATCCACTAAGAGAAAGCAAGTGTGGGCAAAGGGAAGATGGGAGAGGTAGACAGAGAACTTACAGAAGAGATGCAGGAGGACATAGTTTCCTTCCTACCATGGAGCAGATGTGCAGGAGCTGGCCGGCTGCTTGGGCAGCCAGCGTGTGATTTGTCACGATCCGGAAAGCGTAGGCGAGAGCTATGGCAGCAAACTGAAGATGGCTAACAAGCAAGATGGAAGCACTTGGGTTACTGATGCCACCCATGCTTAATGAATCAACCCTGGGACCTTCTATATCTTGCTAATGACAAAAGAAACACACTTATTCTAAGCTATTTGGAATTAGCTAAAATCTTTCTGATTCAAGCCCAGCATAGACTTTTGGGGATTTTTTTTTACCCTACTGTCTTTTGTACCATGTTTTAATTCACAACTGTCCGAGAAGGGAGATGATACATTCTTCTTAATTTCTAATGGTTGGGAGATAATTTTGATGCAATAAAATTGGACTGTGAAAAGTACATGGAATGACTAAATTTTAAAACATATGTCAGATTTATTTATTCTGTGATTTTATAAAAGCATACAAGTTTGAGGAAGGTAGAAAAAAATATCAAGGAAAATTTGAACACTAGGAGAGTTGGAACGGGACTCTCCATGCCCCGGGACTAAGAGATATAAACATATCCAATTACAAAATAATAGTTTAGAACTGAGGCTAGTGACACCCAAGGCTCCCGCAACCCTGACATTTGAGTTCGGCCCAACCATAAAGCCTATAGTTGGTCCTCTGGGGGTAGGCTGAGGGTAATTGAAATGCAGCTAAATAGGGAAGCATTACTCATTGCCTCCTGGCTCTTCAGCAGCACTCAGATTCAGGTCTAGAGAACTGGAAACATCTTTAAATCCATAATAACCACACTTCCAGATTATGGCCTTTGTCTTGGTTTAGTTACCTGTTTGCCACCAAATCATCCCTTGCTAGTAGTGTGAAAATCAGCTGAAAGATGGTACCTACTTTCCTCAGGATCTTCCTCAGAATCAATCCATGCACGGCTCTCCTATTTGAGGATTGGGGGTATTTGAAAACAGGAAATCAGTTATCACTTGTTAATGTTTTGTTCACTAGGGAGCATTTTTCATTTTTAATTAAAAAAAAAAATTTGCAAGTGGGATTTGCCTCACCTCTGCTGACTTCCCGGAAGCTTACTATGACCCATCCTTGAGCCATTGTGACCATGGTGAATACACTGCTGTATTCATTTGATACCTTAAGAAAAGAAAGACAGTGTTATCACTGAAGTAAAATTAAAAACTGCATTTTATTTCTGAGAACATAGCCTGTTTCAATGGAAATGAGGGGACTATAGTTATTAAATGGTTCTCCACAAATGCTCTGTGTCCCTTGGGCTGGGCTGCTGTTCCTGGTGGCAGACCCTGCCGCTTAATTGCTTTCATCAGCGTGTCAGATTGAGGTTGAAAAACAAACAATGTGTTTCAGAATGTCTTCTGTTTTAATTAATTATGACAGCATAATTTGCTTCAATCTTAAACCAAGTCAGAACTTGACACTATTTTTTCTTAAAATGTTGAGAAGAACAAGTTCATAAAAGCATGGAATAAAAGTAAATCTCCTGGCACAACTTTTTTTTAAAATGAGATGTCCAAATGGTTTTTATACTTTTACTGAACTATCTGCTATAAATATTAACTTTTTAAACTGACACAATCCTTATACTATCACTAATGAACTATGGAAAATGAGGTCTAAATGCTGAAATCGTTTGGCAATTATTCAAATAGTTGGAGTATCTTCTCCAAGGAAAAATTATGAAAGGTGAAATGTCATTGTTGGATGGGAACATATTTTATACATTCATCAGTAATTGGGTAACCAGTAGAATTATTTCTGATATTGGGAGTGCTGAGAATTTTTTTACATAGAATATAGAGTAAAGGCATTCACTTTAAGAAATATTTATCAGGCCTTTACTATATTTATTTTTTTAAGATTTTAATTATTTATTTGACAGAGATCACAAGTAGGCAGAGAGGCAGGCAGAGAGGGAGAAGGGGAAGCAAGCTCCCGGCCGAGCAGAGAGCCCGATGTTGGGCTCAATCCCAGGACCCTGGGATCATGACTTAAGCCAAAGGCAGAGGCTCAACCCACTGAGCCACCCAGGTGCCCCGAGGCCTTTACTGTATTTATGAGAACCATCCCTCCTGTCCCCACAAACTGAGATTACAAGTAGTTTCCTATTCAAGAATTTAAAAATGCTGCTATTTGCTGAGGGCCTTTGGGTCCAATGAGTGAAGTTTGTAATACTCAAAACAGTCCTGTGAAGTTATATAACAAGCCCATTTGACAGCCATGGTAATTGAGGACCAAGGAGTTTACAGATCATGCTCTGGAAAGTATTGAACCAGGATTCAGAGAGAAGTTTATTTGTTTATTCTACAACTAAGCTCTTAACCCACTATGCAACAGTGTGCAGGTGCACACACACACACACACACTCATGCAATTTCACAGCATGATGATTTTTACAGTGCTGGTGTTTTATTGTTGTTTTTGTTTTTAAAGATTTTTATTTATTTATTTGACAGAGAGAGACACAGTGAGAGAGAGAGAGAACACAACCAGGGGGAGTGGGAGAAGGAGAAGCAGGCTTCCTGCTGAGCAGGGAGCCTGATGCGGGGCTCAACTCCAGGACCCTGAGATCATGACCCGAGCAGAAAGCAGATGCTTAAGACTGAGCCACCCAGGCACCCCTACAGTGCTGGTATTGATTGAAGGAAAACATGGAGAAAGTGCATTCTAATAAGAGAAATTCATGAGGGCCAAAACTAGTGGCTTTGTTAACCTTCATCCACCAAATTCTGAAAATTTGGGGTACCTGTCACAAAGAACAGTTATGAAACATGACTATAGGCTGCAAATTCAAAGCATGAGAGCAAAGGTATGATATATGCTCTGTACCAGAGAAATGGAGGAATCTAGCTGAAGAAATCCCAGATAGACAAGACCAGCATGCAGTCCTATGCCTATTTGCCTTAAAATACTTGTTATACTCAAGCTTTACTTCATAAATATAATAATTTTAGATACATACTTTGTAGTATACACTGTGTTTAATTCCCGTTTGATTTTTAGAATGAATACAGTGAGCAGGAAATATATCATGTTCAACTTAAGATCTTTAAAACTCAAATACCCAGGACAAGATAATCTTGTTTTTCTTTTTTAAGTATTATTTAAAGATATTTTAAAGCTGGTTTGGGAATGGGGTAAATTATATTAGGTTTGAAAAGGACCATTGTAAAAGTAA
>PISX010026868.1:0-23800 GCA_004024625.1 Mellivora capensis | reverse complement strand
ATGGAATTTGATGTACTGGACGTCTCACTGTGATGGTAAATAGGCTAAAAAAATCTATATAACAAAATAAAAAAGATTAAAAAAAATTTTTTTTAAATGAACCAGAATAGTGGGAATGAATTAAGAATTAAACGTATCTATGAAGTAGTAGTGATTGTTGTCTTCTTGGCTGGTTGGCTTTCTGGGGGAGGGGCCTGCCGCGTGGGTTTTCAGGTGGTGTTTCCTGCATTAAGTCCTCCCGCCCCCCTCCAGGGGGTGGGCTCTGAGGAAACCGGGCCTTTAGGCTTTTGTTCTCTGGAGGTTTTTATGTCTGTTCCTTTGTTTTCTCTCCCCCCTTGGCAGCTCCAGATGGTTCTTGGAGGTGTAGAGGAAAGCAAACTGCACCCAGACCTCCCTCCCAGAGAGAAGCCCCAGTCCGTTCCCCTCTGGGTGCTGCAGAGCAGGTTCCCAGCCGCGATCTCTGGGGACACCTGTGCGTCCCGCTTGTACTCAAAACCACAAGCGGCAGCTGTCTGGGCAGCTCCAGACCACCAGAAAGGTTCCAAGCAGGGAAGGCACAGAGATTTTCCCGCTGGCCCGAGCTGGGAGCGCTCAGACTTTCTGGGTCCTAGAAAGCCTGGCTGGCGCCCATGCGCCTCTCTCAGGAGAGGGGGTGGAGCTCGTCTCGGGCTCTGCTAGCGTGGCGCGGTGCACGCGGTGGGGACTGCAAAAGGCTGTTTCTGCTCTGCGAGGGTCCCAGCCCCTGCCACACACCAAGCGCCCTTAGGAGGTCTCCTCCCAGCTCAGGGAGGGCTCAGGGACCTGGTTTCTCCGCCGCACTGTCTCTGGCTCAGCGCCAGGGGTGTCTGTCCTCCGTGGAGTACTTAAGCCCCTGTCCCTAACCGTTCCACTTCCCACAATTTCCCCCTGCGATCCTTTGCTCTTTTTGAGTGCTTTCTATCAGTCTTCAAATTAATGCTGGTCCCCAGTCGTAGGGCACTCTCGTATTGGGGTATTACTTCCCAATGTGTCTCCTCTGGTGGCTCCCTCCCCCTTTTGTTTATCTTCCGATACCAGTCCGGCGTTCCCACTCCACTTTACCTGCCCACTGGCGTCTTCTGCCCCCGTAGAGATCCTGACGTGTAGAATTCTGATCTCAGGCTGATTTCATGAGTGATCGGAGTTCCTTGGTAGGTAATCAGCTCACTTTAGGGGACAGGTTGAACCAGAGCCTCCTCCTAGTTCCCCACCATCTTGTCTCCGAGTTAAATGACTTTTTAACAAAATTCAATGAACTCACTTTGCACTCGTGTTTGCCTGTGTAATGAATCAAGAGTTCTTGTTTTCAACGTATAGGCGAAGAGTTCTCAGGAGTGGGCTTTATTACAGTAAGTTAACTGAAATTAATTTGCCATCATTCCCTATAGTTACTCTTTAGTCTTTTCCTAAAGATCTTCAAACACACACATGCAAACACCCACATATAAATCATACATTCCCCTGCCAGGGAAGAAGTATAAAAAACATTTATCCTCCTGTCCCATCACTGAGAAGAGGAATAACATGTGGTTTTGCGGGTGGGAAGGCTCAAAAGATAAGAAGGAAAAGGGGCCTGGCGAGCAATGGAAAATGCATGCTCAAGGCCCATGTGAAAAGGTAATATCTACAGCTTTCAGATATTCGGTTCATTCCTGGGTTTTCCATTTGGGTGTTTTAAACTATTTATACACACACACACACACACACACACACACACATATATATACATACACGTGAGTCAAAAGCTCAATATCCGAAGAAAGATACTGGTTCAATTTAAATAGAGTCTCAAAAATAGAGGCTCCTTTGCTTCTTCTATTTCTGATGGAATGTTGAGATTTGCATTCTCTTTTCCCACTCAATGACAGTCTGCCATCAAAAAGTCAGAGTCCACTCTAGCATTGTTGCTAGATATATACTGATAATGTCTTTTATAAACCAGGCAAAGCACAGAATGTGTGTTTTGGGGGGGTGGGTGGATTATTTTGTTTCAGCAAGAACCATCTTTCACCTGGTATGAAGTGGCAATGCTGGCTTCTGTTTCATAGGCAAAAAAAAGTAATGACAGTTGGGCTGTGTGTACAAGTTAGCCTTGATTATTCTCATCTGCCAAGCCAAGAAATTACCCCAAGCTTAATCTGGTCCAAATGATAGGACCTTACTTAAAATCATGAAGAAAACAGTTATAAACTTATTTTCTAAGTATCAGAAAATATCTGAGAAGGAGAAATGACTCCAGAGACATAAGTGGCTTAATGGAATAATTAAAATTATAATTAAATAAAACTAAGTCATCCCAAGCCTGCTTAGCTCTATAATTCCCTCCAGGGTTATGGTGGCATTTGAGGGAGAAGGGAAGAAGAAATCACTTTTCAGGATTTCCCAATTTGAGAAAGACTTTCAGACTTTCAGAGCCAGAGAAAAGGCCAAGAAGAAATAAATCCCAAGGTAGATGAGGCTGATGTTACATCCTTCCCTAGTCAGTCCTACTTTATCAGGATTAGCCATGTGTCCAAAGCAAAACTCTTCACCTTCAATTTTCTGATGCCCAAAACTTCTAGCACAATAACAACATGGATCACAGGGTTGTTATAAGGATTAAATAATACCATGTAAAAAGTACTATGGGTATATGTATATGTATATGGGTATATGTATATTTAGCATCACTATTAATATGAGTAATACATCAAATGGGGAAGTAAAGAATATTCCAGAACAGCTGAAGACGATGATAGCAAATACATTAAGTTGGGTGTTAATAGCAGAAGTTTCTGTAGAGAGTTGAAAGTTAAAGTTGGAGAAGCCTCCATGTACACTGGGAAAGGAGAGAGGAGGTGAGGCCTCCAGCAGCTTCTTCTCTCTTCTGTTAAATGCAAATGCTAGATGAAAGAAGTCTAGCGAGGAAAGGGGTGTTCATTCCACAGGCCACATAACCCACTATCCAGGCTTAGAAGGTGACTCAATGTCTCTGGTTACATATCTTTTTGTTATTGTTTAAAAATCAACAGCTACCACACTTACTAGGATTATTACAATTGCAATGAGAGACAAAACTAAGTGTGGACAAAGAAGCAGAGAAACCGGAGCCCTCATACCGTGCTGTGGGAGTATAAAATGGTACAGTCCCTCTGCAAAACAGTTTGAGAATTCCTCAAAAAGTTAAGCACAGAGTTACCATATGACCCAATAATTCTGCTCCCAGGTATATGCTCAAGAGAATAAAGAATGACATGTACCCAAAAACTTGTACATGAATGTTCACAGAGGCATTATTCATAATAGCCCCAAAGTGGGAACAACCGAGAGATGTCCATCAACTAATGAATGGATAAACAGAGTGCTGTATACCCATCCAATGGTATATTATTCAGCCATAAAAAGAAATGAAGTATTCACATCAAAAATAGTATGCTAAGTAAAAGAAACCAGACCCAAAAGGCCACACTGTATAATTCAATTTATATGAAATGTTCATAATAGGCAGATCCACAGAGACATAAAGTAGATCAGTGGTTGCTGGGGGGCTGGAGAAGGGGGGGGGGAAAGGCGACTGGCTGCTAACAAGGATGGGGTTTCTTTTTGAAGTTGACAACAATGTTCTGGAATTAGATAGTGGTTATGGCTGTACAACTTTGTAACTATGTTAAAAACTAAACTGTATATTTAAAAGGTGAATTTATGTTATGCAGTTAGATTTCAATAAAGTTATATCTGAAAGAAAAATCAGTTGCTGATTTAACATGTTATACTACATTACGTTGAAAGTAAATGGGGGTGACGTTTTACAAAGGCTTTAGTGAGCCTGCATGAGTCACATAACTCCTTTCTACTTCTGCATTTTCCTTACCTGGAGGAAGAAAGAAACAACACCTGCCACCCACACTTGTGATAAGACCAGAGTATTTTTTTGAAAAGCCTGTGTTTTCCAGCAAAAGGTGACATGCAAATACAAGGCAACAAATACAGGCAACACTGAATACTGGGTAGCTTTAAATAGAGTCACAATGTGGGAACTGAATCTCAAACATATGGACAGGTATTCATTTCTCACAGTCAGGGAGTGGCCCATGAGATGCACCTTGGCTCTAAGTGGATCACTGATGAGGGCAAAGCCTGAGATAGCCACTCCTCCACACATGCATACACATGCACGGACACACAAGTGCCATGCACACATGCATACACACATACATGCACATGTGCACACATAGAGACTGCTCTGAGATTCAAGTTCTAAGTTATTACTCTAGTCATTATGGTGATCTGAATATTCAATTCTGTTTTCAAAATAGATAAACTTGACAAAATTGTTAACTCTGAGGACTCTTCTAGAAAATAACATTTTTCAACTGGCTGGGAAGGAAAATGATGCTTATGAGGTGCTATTTGAATCATTTTGGTGCAATCAAAAGAATCTCAATCCTCTTCTGATTTCTTTTAAAACAGCAGACAGTGAGAATAAGATACTAAAATAAGGAAAGGGTACCTTATCCTATTCTAGATAGTAAACATTGTTAGCTTAATGTTCTATAAAAGGGAGGGCAGTCTAGGCTTGAATCTTGAGTTCCAAAGAGCCATCACAGACCATGACTGCCTTTCCTTAACTCACTATAAAATAAACACATTTCTAACAAAGGAATCCTCCTACTCCTTATTTGTGATTATACAAATGGGTCTAGGATTCACACGGTGCAAGACCCAAAGCAAGGAGATAGGACCATGGTATATTCTCCCCACACAGCCTCTTTGTGCACCTCTCCCCCCTCTCTGCTACCCAGATGCCATGGGAGAGAGCACTGAGTAGAAGAACACATGCCTGCATCCTGCATCCTCTCACTCATCCTCAGAGCCACCAGCTGAAAGAGAACTAAAGCTGGATGGCACGTTGGGCTGAAAGGCACTGGATCCAGTGACCCATCTCTTCACTCTAGTTCTTTCCTCCCTTTGAAAACCTAGAGAAGTAGAAACAACAGACGGGCCAAGACTGATGCAGAAATCTAAACATACAAGATGAAGTTGAAGATCTGTATCTTTGGGGATATTTTATCTTCTTCCTTCATTTCCCTCTTCTCCTGCAGAACTTCCACCAATATTACCCCCTTAGGAACAACACAAAGGAAATATCCACCCTTCTTGATCTCTCTTTAATTGCTCTTCCTTAAGGAAATGGAGGGGGTTATCAAGAGATAAGATCCTGCTGCCACGTTGGATACCTAAAAGCATATGGGACTCTAGGTTTTACAAATGCTGAATACCTCAATTCGGTGATGATGGACATCCTCTGTGCTTCTAGTTCTCCGGTGTTAAGCAGATCAAGGACAGGGTTTATCTGTTGCTAAAAATAGAGCAAAAACTGGGGGCTGAAGGGTGTGAAGTGGAAAGGAAAAGATGCAGAAAAAAAGGTAGGGTAGAGCTATTTCTGATCGGGTGACTTGCATATTTTTTACAACAGATTAGGTTCTGCATTGAACAAAAATCCAAAGAATAGTGAAAAAAGACCCAAGTTTACTTTTCTTCCTCCCAAGTAAGTGTGAAGATAGGTAAGCCAGTACTGGTAATACGTTCCATAATCATCAGGGACTGAGGATCCTTCTATTTTCAACTCCACACCCTTAGCTTACAGGTTCTATTTTCAACGTCACCTTGGGTTGTAAGATAGCTGCTATAGCTTTAACATGTCATCAATGTTCTAGGAAGGAGGAAATAAAAAGGGGCTGAAACAACAGACACTCCTCCCAGCTGAACCAGTCTTGCCTGGGGCTCCACACAACTTCTGCTTATCTCCCACTGGCCACTTCTAGCCACAAGGGAACCTGGGATGTGCGGTCTATCACTTCACCATAGGCTGGCCCAAATAAAATCATACAGGTCACAGCGTATTAGTAGGGAACAAGTGGAGAATAACGGATTAGTCCCAGGGGCCAATCAGACTAACTACATCTCATCTCATAGGGAGATAAGAGTAGAAGATGGAAAAAGGGGCACCTAGGTGGCTCAGTTGGTTAACTGTCTGCCTTCAACTCAGGTCATGATCCCAAGGGCCTGGGATTGAATCCTGCATTTGGCTCCTTGTTCAGCAAGGAGCCTGCTTCTCTCTCTGCCTGCTACCCTTCCTGCTTGAGCTCTCTCTCTCTCTGACAAATAAATAAAATCTTTAAAAAAAAAAAAAAAGATGGAAAAGAAGACACACTCCCCAGTGTATTCATGAGAGAGCAAAAGAACTGGCAAACTTTCCTTCTCCCATGATCAAAAGATAAGTAGAAAACAGAAGGATTTCTCTGAATAAAATGGGACTATCACCCTCTTACACACACACACACACACATACACGTGCAAAAATGGACCCATTTTTCAGGGGGCAAACACAAAGAAAAGAACATGAAATGCTCCCCTTTGCAGCTGTATCTTCCAGTCAAGCACTGTGTGCATGTGTGCATGTGTGTGTGTGAATGCAGTTCAACTTTACTGAGCTCCCACTGTAAAAATTAATAACCCAAGTATGCTCCTATACAAGGACATTTCCTAAAGTATAGATGGGGCTCAGCATTTCCTCTGGGTCCTATCACTAAGTGAACTCTCAGAATTACTTATGGGCTGAGCAGCCCATCACAGTAGAAGACACTGGTGTAAAGGTTAAGCTTTAGAAAACAATGGGATCAAGACAGACCAGACAGGACAGGCCATCCAGAATACTGCCCAGAAAAATTCCCACCACCTCTGCCAGCTCTTGAACTGCTCATGTAGGGGGATTTCTGTTGTTACACAATCAGCTGGTTTATCTCGTCAGCATGGCACGCTGGGGGAGGCTGTTTAGTGTCAGCTCACTCAGCTTCTCCGGCCACAGCAACAGCAGCTTTCAGAAATATAAAGCTGGAAACCACTGTTAAAGCTCGAGCTATTGGTTATCCTTTTGAGGAAAATGATGAATCATATTGTAAACAGGAATAGCAAGTGTTTCTGGGAAGAAACACAGCAGAGAAGCTCTCCTTGTATCCCCTGGAGGAGGCAGTGGGACCCCCTTGTGATCACTGTCCCAGAAGAAAGGGGACATGGTCCTGCAGCTCTGTCCATACGGACACGTTCAGTTGTTCCTGGAAGTGAGGTGGTAATATACATATGCTTCTGAATGTGCAAAAATCGGCCCATTTTAAAGTGGGCAAAAGCCAAGGCAAAAAAAATTTATGATCCATAATGGATGATATTTATCTCCTTTTTCAAAATGACACCAATACTTAAACCTAACAAGAATTTAATTTTAAGAAAACTCCGTTGTCAAATCTTAAAGTTCTATTAGTTACTCCTGTTGGTTTCCCATAACCATGAACATGGGTGTTTTTATTTATTCATTTACAAGAGAGAGAGAGTGCGCATGAGATGGGGAAGGCCAGAGGGAGGGAGAGGCAGACTCCCTCCCCAACCCAAACATGAGTATTTTAAAGAGTGTCAGCTCTTGGGGGCACCTAGGTGGCTCAGTTGGTTGGGCATATGCTTTTGGCTCAGGTCATGATCCCAGGGTCCTGGGATCTGGTCCCACACTGAGTTCCCTGGTCAGTGGGGAGGAGTCTGCTTTTCCCTCTCTCCTTCCCCCCCCTGCTCATGCTCTCTCTCTCTAATAAATAAATAAAATCTTAAAAAAAAAGTATCAGCTTTTGAAATAAAGTTTCTCATTATTAAAGGAATAACAATGAAAGCCCTGCTTTCATGTACTTCAGGGTTCCCAGAAACCAGAATTGCTAATATATATAAAAATAAACAAAATAAAACAGACCTTATAGTGCTACCCACCTCTGATACCTTCAATGCCCCTATAGCTTGAGGATCAGAAATTCTGTGCCTTGAGTCTCTGGGATCATCTAGGGTTGAACTCGACTGACCTATCTCAGGCTCTGGGGTTAACTCTCTAGAGGTCAGCAAGAATTAGTGCTCCCAAGCTTCATCCTGGTTATATCCAAGATTGCATTCAGGTATAAGTTAACTAGCCAGAGTAAAGGATCAAGTGTGTCCATTTTCTACTTTGCATTTGGCTAAATCCCAATTGTTCATTTGCCAAAGGAGTGATTTGTACAAATGTAACCAATGTGTTATATCAGCAAATTGATTATTTTTAAGAGATGTCCCACCTCTAAAATGCATGCCGAAGTGAACTCCCTAACACCAGCTACAAGACATGGTTGAGTGCTAAGTTTAGATTTCTCCACAACTGATTTATATTTGTCCATATTTATGATTCAGGAATGTTCAAGAAAGGCCCAAGGTCTGGATGGAGGTGGAAGAGATTATCAGTTCCAGAAGCTGGGGTTCTCTTTCTTCTCTAGAAATTGAGTCATCAGCAGCCAGGTCAGAGCACAGGAGTTGAGAAAATCACCATTATCTTTTCTTTTTAATGGAAATGACTTAAATAGTTATCTTGTAGGAAATAGTTCTTAAAAATTGATCCCTTTGGGGCTGAGATAACTGGATATACTCTAGGAGGCAAAGCACAGGGGTCCCCAAATTTATTATTGATTTCACCATTTAAGTAGATGCGTGGGCCTAATCAAGTTTCTTAACTTCTCTAAACATTCATTTTTCTCATCTCCAAAACCAGTCTTGGTGGTATCATAATTTTTGAAAAAATGATCAAGATGCAGCCCTAGAATAAAGAGTAGAGTACCAAATTAAATGATAAGTTTCCTTATCTCTCCTGAAGAAGAATATTCATTAGCAGATCAGAAGATAAAATTAGGGACCATAGCCTGCCCCACAAAGCCAAGTTTTACCTTAACTTACCAAATTGCTTATGTAGTGGTACCAGCACAAGGAAGCCTTATTAAAACATATCGGCCACCACACCAGGAGGTTTAGAGTTAGTAAGTTTAGGAAGAACTTGTATTTTAACAGTCTTGCTGATGATTTTGAAGGACGCCAAAGCTTGAAACCCAACAGGTTTGGGTGATGTCAATATAATGACAGAAAACAGTCATTCTGATTTACTTTCATAATTTATCATTATAGTAGATTACAAGATACACCTGATTAGTTAATAAAATTTTACAAACCCAGGCTTTTAAACACTCTCGGTAAATATTGCCCAAATCCCTTAGTGCCTCAGTTTAACTAAGCCATGAAGTACAAACTATAAAGCTTCCTGACTTCACAGATGGTAACATTCGAGTTCAAATGTCATGCCTCTCTCTGAAATTTCCCTGATGATCTCACCCTCCCTTAGGGATTAGTCAAATCTCTTGGTTCTTGGCTCTTAGAAAATTATATTTAGATTCATTGTATTCATGGCCCCACCAAATGAAAGCTTCTGAAGGTAGAGACATCAGTCATGCTGCAATCTCCTCCTTCTGCATAGTACCAGGCACAGAATAAGAATTAAATAAATGTGTGCTGCATTTCACTCTGTTTCTTAAAGTAATTTATACTTATTTTACAAAATTAAGATATTATAGAAAATTTAGACATAAAGCTACTTGTAACATTCTAAAATATTTGTTTGAATTTGCTAGTCCATAACCTCTTTAAGAAAATGTTTCTTAATCTCAAGACTTCTCTTAAAAAGGAAAAATGAAGTGATTTGCTTAAAACTTCCCCTTAAGCTAAATACTGATTTAGCATCTCTTATAAATACAAGCCCCTCTTCAGTGCTGTGTAATTGTTTGTAAATAAATGGACTGGCAATGGATGAATAATAAGTAACTCCTCTTACAAATATTTGAAGACACCATCCAAAATAAAAATCCCAAACCACCCAAAAACCTCTTTTCACATTAATTTAGTGAGCCCTTAATTATCCTTTCTAAGCACATAGTATTATAAAACACAGCACACATACAACCTGTTTTATCTCTTGCTGAAATGACATTGGAGAAAATTTCAGAGAAGTGCTTAGAGGACTCTGTATGCCTACTGACTTGTCCCACACCACACTAGTGAGACATATTCTCTCTACCTTGGAGCTGGAGGCCAAGGGGCAGGGCAGCAGCACTGAGCTTTTGTGGAGCTGATATCTGTCCTGAGGGAGCTCACAGTCTGGGGAGAAAACAGACTCATAAACAAATAACCACCAGATAAGGTGAAAAATGCCTCACAGAAGAATACGCAGCTGTGCCGTGTGTGCCCTGTGGACAAAGGAAACCGAAGTGCTGTGTGAGACCAGGTTTGACAAGCTAGAAAACATTTGACCTGAATCTTGAAGAATAGACAGGACATTCCTAAGGACAGGTGCTACGTTGATCAAGTTTGCTTTTTAGGTAGTTCAGGTCAGCACCCTCAAACACAGTCTTCAACAAAGTTTAACAATAAAATATCTGAATGAGTAAAGAATCATGGGAAGTACAGTTGCCTTAGCAGATGCTAACAGCCCAGCCAAAACGTTTAGACCACATAAATCTAATTATGCTCATGAAAATGCAGGCAGCAGGATACCCAATTTAATAGGAGAGAAAAAAGGAAGAGCACTTAAACTATAAAGGATTTATTCATTTTCCTCAATAAAGACTAGGGCCTTTCACGTGTTCTTGTTAATTCATGAACTTCCCTATTCATATTCCAGGGACTCATCCTGCTGTTTTGAAATAGCCATCATCGATAATCTACAGGATTTTATTTAGGCCACATGACCTTAATTTTCATTTCTGCCTCATTTAGTTCAGTATCTTCGAATTTGCTGGAGTCATAAATTGGTATTTAATTAGATTACTTAGTGACATCTAGTGGCAGAGACTGGAACCAAAGGCTATTGTAACTTAAGTTTGCTCCTCTTTAATCTTCATACTTTGGTCTAAGAAAGCTCTCATATTCTAACTTCTCTCTTCAACTCATCTCACTCTAGTGAAATGTGATAGTTAATTTTGTGTGTCAACTTGATTTAACCAATAGATGCCCATATTAAATCTGATTTCTGAGTGTGCCTGTGAGGCTGTTTCGGAGGAGATTAGCATTTGAATCAGTAGACAGTAAGGTAGATTGCCCTCTCCCCAATGAATGGTCACCATTCCTTGAGGAACTGAATAGAACAAAAAGGCAGAGGAAGGAGAAATTAGCCCTTCAGTTTCTGGCCTGTCTGCTTGAGCTGGGACTTTGCTCTCTTGCCCTTGGACTAGGATTTATACCTTCCACTCCCCTGGTTCTCAAACTGGAAATATACCACTGGATTTTCTGGGCCTTCAGCTTGCAGACAGCAGGCTGTGGGACTTCTCAGCTTCCATAACTGTGTGAACCAATTCTCAGTATTAAATCTTCTCATATATATGTACACTGAAGCTGGTTTTGTTTCTCTAGAGAACCCTAATACATGATACTAAAGCAAATCTGCACAAGCCATCTGACCTGAAAAGCAAATGCTTAGAGAGACAAAAGGAGACAGAGAAAGACAATACTAGAGGGAGGGAGAAAAAGAAAGAGATGGTTGGTTGAAGAGGTGTGTTGGAATTGCAGAGAAGCCAAGAACATCCAGGAGGATATGAATGTATGTGTGTATGTATGTGGCTGCCTTCATATCAAGGAATAAAAAGAAAGGTAAGTAAAGCCCTTGATGCAGAAGATGTAATGAGAACCTCTGGCAGTCTGAAGGAGAAAGAGTCAATTAATACTTTATTTTTGTCTTTTCTACTCAGATTTGAAAGTATAAGATAAACATATTTATGATGATTTTGAAATCCAATATACATCCAAATTTATATCTTTTTAAACAAAAAGTTTTTATTTTCATAAATTATGTTTTAAATAATTTTCCACTTCTCAATTTCTATTCCTCTCATCCCTTCTTTATTCACCTTATCGTGTCATCTTATTTTTCCACTAAATGATTCACTGATATGTGAACATTAATCATATTTAGAGCAAGTTGCTTTAAAATACAAAGCAGTGGGGCACCTGGGTAGCTCAGTGGGTTAGGCCTCTGCCTTCGGCTCGGGTCGTGATCTCAGGGTCCTGGGATCAAGCCCCACATCGGGCTCTCTGCTCAGCAGGGAGCCTGCTTCCTCCTCTGTCTCTCTGCCTGCCTCTCTGCCTATTTGTGATCTCTGTCTGTCAAATAAATAAATAAAATCTTTAAAAATAAATAAATAAAAAATAAAATACAAAGCAGTGATCTACTACCCTAGCATATATTATCAGAAAGTCAATCCACCCAAGTAATAAAAAACCAAAACAAGTATAATAATAAAAAATGTTTTAAAGATTTTATGTATTTGACAGTGAGAGAGAGAGAGAGAGGAGAGGCAAAGGGAAAGGGAGAAGCAGACTCCCTGCTGAGCAGGGAGCCACACAGGACTGGTCCACCCAGGGTCCTGGGACCATGACCTAAGCTAAAGGCAGACGCTTAACCAATTAAGCCACTCAGTTGTCCCTCATAATAAAAAAATGTAACAAAACTTCTAGGAAAAAGTGTGAGTGCATGGGACAGCTCTAAATGAGTTGAAGAAGAAAATCCTAGATGAATCTCATCCAAGGGTTCTCAGGGAAACCACATGAGAAACCAGGGCAATAAATCTTTGAGAAAACACAGAGAACAAATAATGCTACAGGACTGGACTCAATTTTAAAGACTCTAATAGATTTTTAAGAATGCAAACCAGGGAGCCCTCAACCCTCGACATGACTTTAGAGCAACTAATTGAGCAGTGATCTCCCCTTGCTTTTTATGGTCCAGCTCCCTTTCCAACAATGGGACTTAACCATCTACAAGCTGAGTCCCTTTAAGGCTCTGGGCTCATACGAAGTTTATCTGAAACCTAAAAAACTGCTTGCCCCTTGAAGGTGGAATCCTGAGATGCTGTTGTACACAGAATACTTGAATGCCTCATGGGCTTGCTTGCTCTCCAGTTCCCGTGAGGACACTGGCCAGTCTTCACTCATCTGTTCCTTGTTTACCCTCTTTCTTCTGTCTAAAGTCTTATACCATGTGACCACTTAACACACTGCCATTCACCTTCAAGACACAAAGAGTCTATCACTTCCTTTGGGAATCCTTCCCTAATATCTCCTATCCAGCTATTCATTCTCATTCATAGATTAGCCCATTTATTGTACTTATAATATTGATCATTGTGTCTGTCTTTTCTATTAAATCATGACCTCCACCTGTAGAACCATTCAGTGTAGGCTTCACCTACCAGTCCAGCCTTGCCAGTCATTAGTTGAATAGTGATTGAGCATCTAGTATGCACTAAGATGGGCTGTGGGGATACAATGATGAATAAGATACAGATCCTACCCCCAAAGTGTTTATGCTCTGCTAGGAAAGTCAAAGAGGAAAATAAATCATTTTTGTATGTTCTAGCAAATGCTAAGTTTGGGGTAAGCAGAGAGTTCTGGAGTGCACAGAGCAGGACCACTTGGCCTATGAAAGAGTCATGGGAGGCTCCCCGGAGGATGAGAGGGTGAGAAAGGGCTACAGGAAGGGCATCCCATGCCACGGAAAGGCACACAGGCTTCACCAGCAGCACAGTGTGTGCTGTCATACATGAAGCCTGGTGGTCTCTCTGTTGCTGCCCTTGATCCTACAGTTCCATCCTCCACCTTGTCACCTGAGTAGTGCTCTTACTATGCAGATACAAAGGTCTTTCCATGATCAAGCTTTTTTTTTTTTAAGATTTTATTTATTTATTTGACAGAGACCACAAGTAGGCAGAGAGGCAGGCAGAGGGGGCGGGGTAGCAGGCTCCCTGCTGAGCAGAAAGTCCGATGCAGGGCTCCATCCCAGGACCCCGGGATCATGACCCGAGCCAAAGGCAGAGGCCTTAACCCACTGAGCCACCCAGGCGTCCCGATCAAGCTTGTTATTAAAGAAGCTCTGTCTCCTTCAGGAAATATACAGCTCCTTAATATAACCTGTGGCCCTTTGTCACCTTCAGGAAGAGTCCAGCTCCTTAACATAACCTGTGAATCTCATCATGCCTGACCTCAGCTCTTCTGTCTATCCTGACACAGTGTCTAGTACAAAATATTTTTAGATGAACAAATAAATGACTAAAAGATTGAGCAAATGGTTAGTGAACTGCAGGGAAAGAGAATAGGAAGGAACAAGAAACTTATCCCACTTTTAGAGTCCATAATTCTCCCATATACTATCCTCACAGAGCTTTGTCAGGTGTCTGAATAACGTTTGCATAGCAACGTGTCAAAAAATAGTAATGAATAAAAATACATTTATAAGTTACTTATTTATGTATTTAGAACTCACTTTATTTTGGAAATGGCTTTAAGTGTCTAGAATAATATTGGTACTCTCAACTTTTGTTTTAAGCTTCCATTTCTTAAACTTATTCTTTACCACAATATATTAGGTACTTTTCAAACATTTATCTTAGTAAAAAGTCATATAAACACGCAATGAGGAAGGTGTTATGGTGACTTTATTTTCCTCCCAAAGAAACTGAAATTTAAGGAGATTAAGGCACTAGCAAAATCTCACAATCATAAGTGACAGAGCCAAAATTTGAACACAGCATTGCTTGACTATAGCATCCATTTTTTCGTACCCTGGGTGTGCCAAAAAGGTTAAGTTGGTCTAGAACATCCCTGTGGATCAAAATAGAAGGGAGGAACCAAGATCATTTAGGTTATGATATGGGGATTGGCTTCCAAAGGGGTAGCAATCAGAAGCTTAATCTCTACTATCCAAGCATAGGCCCCATTCAAACTAGCATCAGCATGTATATTCAGGGAATCTAATCCAGTGGCTGCGGGTACAGGATGGAAGGCAGTACAAACATAAGCTGTCTTCAAGTTCATACTAGTACTTGGATCATGGTTTAAGTGAGATATATCTATATTAAGTGGCATCTCCAGAGTGTACTGAGACTATGAACCAAGGGTTTGGCCAGTTGATACAGAGGAACAAGTAAGGGATAGACAGGAATCAGTCCTGCCTTCCTTCACATCATCAAGCCAGCTTGGGGTTTAAGAAACTGGAGAAATAGGCAGAAAATTAGTGTGAGAATCCAGTCCATATGGTACATGGAAGCTGGCAAAAGGCTTATTTCGTGGGCACCTGGGTGAAGCTGAGTATTTCCAAGACACCAAAATACCAGGCAGCAAGACTATTTCTACCTTCTCCCTATTGGTAGCATATGGCATCTGTTGGTCTTCCTATCTGGTTAGATTGTCCAGAAGGACTGAGGAAAGCAGGGAATTTCTTGGCACTGAAGAATCTTAGCATTTTTACAGGATCTCCCCAAAGCCATGAAACATGACAGTGGATTTCAGGCAGATGTGGGAGATATTTGGGTGAGAAGAGAACCACTGTCTGGTGTCCTTAAATAAAACCAATACCAAAAGTCCTTATTTAATGAAAATCGTCTGTTACTTATATCTTCAACATTTAAAGGTACAAGAACAAAAATCAGATGCATGCTAATACTTAACAGTCTTAGTTCCAACTGATGCTTTATCCTAAACAATACTGGCCAAGTAAGTAGTAATCATTTATTAATATTTTTGGTCAGGGGCGCCTGGGTGGTTCAATCATTGGGTGTCTGCCTTCAGCTCTGGTAGTAATCCCGGGGTCCTGGGATCGAGCCCTGCATTGGGCTCTCTGCTCAGTGGGAAGCCTGCTTCCCCCTCTCCCACTCCCCCTACTTATGTTCCCTCTTGCTGTGTCTCTCTCTGTCAAGTGATAAATAAAATCTTAAAAAATATATTTTTGGTCAAATGGTTAACATTTTCAAGTTGTTAAAAAAGTAATTAAATGTTAGAATAAATATACAATTACATTACATAGATATTTAATGCTAATCCTTATATTTCCTTACCAGCAAAAGATAATATTGTTGTATTTTCCTCAGAAGGGAATTTTCCCATAGAGTAATTTTGAAGGAACACTTGCTTAACTTAATGACACTATGCAGTTGAAATATTTTGTCACCATTAACATTAGTAATACCAATAGCATTAAAGTCAACATATAAATATACTATGAAATGCATTAAAAATAAGATGGATTAGGAGATCATGGGAGGAATGAAAAATGAATAGATAAAATGTTGCCAGTAAACTGTCTACAGTAGAGTCTAGATGGTGGATACCTGTATGTTTCCTTTAAAATTCTTCCAACTATGCTGGATGCTTTAAAATTTTCATAATGACTTGTTGGGGAAAAAACATCAGTGGGGAAAAAAAAGTTCTACAGTTAAAAAAATATTAACAGATCTATTCAAAATTGTTTTACCAGATACTTAAATAGAAATCAAAGACAACTTCAACAGGTCTTTCCAATTTCAAGAGGTCTCTGTGTGTGTGTGTGTGTGTGTGTATAAATTATATATATGTATTATATATATGTATTCACTTGGATTATCTATATATGTATATGCATATACACATACATCCTCCCATTTTGTTCAGCTCTGTTCTGTGAGTTGAAATGATGTTATTTTCTCCAAAGTTCCAAAAAACCATCATTTCACACATATACATATACACATGTATATGTACATATGTATTAGAAGATGTAAAAAATGAAGAGGTGTTGGAGAATAAGAGAACAGATTCATGAGAGGGTACAACTTCTTAAACAGATCAGAAAGACAAGGTCTGACCATTTTAGATCAGAAAACAACCAAAAAAAATTACATCTAAAATATGTTGAAGAAAAATAAATAAATAATTAAAAAACAAAAAACAAAACATGTTAAAGAAAACCCAAGATGAATTGTTTAGTAACTCTAATGGTGCAAAGTGGATGTTATTATACCTATTCCATATAAGAAAGCGCTGTTGAGATCAGGGGGACTTCATTTGTTCTCCCTGGCTATGAATTCAATGCCCTGGTGAGGCTCTAAAAAGGGACAGGCACTGGACAGTTCACCCTATATAACGGACTCAGCAAGTCTGGGACAAGTCTTGGTCATCTGCACTGTTGCTCATGCCAGAGGAGAGGCCCATGCTCAGCTGGTTTTGAGCACTACTTCCTCGGCCCTGAAGCCGCAGACAACAAATTACTTCTTAGTCACGAGATCCGCAGACCTATAAATTTCTCTTTAAATTATTAGTCCTCACTGTGCTCTCCTTCCGTTTTGCTCAGCTCTATTCTGTTAGTTGAAAGGATGTTATTTTCCCCAAGTCTCAAAAAACCCGTCATTTCGTACTTGAAGAAAATACATTTATAAAACCTTATTGTGGTCTTTCTTCTCCAAAGACCTGAAGTTAGAGAAGAGGAAGTTGGTGGAACGAGGTTTCCAGAGAGGATATGAACATGTAGGGAGAGGATCGGAGAAGGGTGATACCAGTTCACAAAACACTGGAGAAGGAAATACTTTCCCATCTCTTGCCCATCTGAAGAACTCGTCAAGGGCTTGAAGTAGAGTAACACCAGCTGGTCAGGCAGGCAGCATGGAGGGTGGTCATGCACTGCCCTGGACCTGGGAGAGTCCTGGCTTCTGCCTACCGTGCCAGCGTCACTGTTAATAATGTCCCTCTTCACTCTTAAAGGGGCACTGGACTTCAGGCAATAAATTATATAACCCTAAGGTTAAGGAAGAGTGCGGATCAGATTACAAATACAGACTTGGCAAGTTTCTTAACCTCTGAGCTTCTGTACCTTCCACTGTGAACTGAGGTGCCTGGCTTGGAATTGGACACCATGTGGGGGCTCAACAAGCAGGAATGGTTAATGCCAGAGTTAATCCCGTGGCTCAGCAGCCTGCCTGCTAATTAACTAACTAACTAACTAACTTATTTATTTATTTATTTATTTAATTGACAGAGAGAACAAGCAGGGGAGAGGCAGGCAGAGGAAGAGGGAGAAGCAGGTTCCCCGCTGAGCAAGGACCCTGGGTTCTTGACCTGAGTTGAAGGCAGATGCTTAACAGACTGAGCCACCCAGGCACCCCCAGTCTGCCTGAATTTAAATCAAGACTCCACCATGTCAGAGCAGTGTGACTTGGAACAATTTTCTTGTCTTCTCAATCCCTCACTTCCTTATCTGTAAAACAGATATCAGGAGAGTCCTTGCCTATCAGTATGCAGGGAGGATAAAATGCATTAGAAAATACATAGTGCTTTGAACAATACCTGCATGTAGTAAACATTCAATAAAAAGAATGTATTTTTATTAATCCAAAGAAATTTAGACTTTTAATCCCACCTTGTGGATGAAATGGCATCTCAGTTAAATTTGAAGGTGGCTTTTTGTGATACAAAAATATTTAGGGTAAAACTAAGACTGAAACCGTTGGTTTCCATTTTAAACTTTGCCATTCTGTCATTCTGCATTCATGAACCATAGCTGGTTTTGCTTTGTTTTTGTTTTTTTCCATGAGCACTCAGAAGCTATACTAGTTTGTTCTCTTGATGCCATTTACTGTCTTAATGCCCTTTACCTATGCATGACCTCGGGGTCTCTGCCTTAATAATGAGATGAAGGGTTGGGGAAGGAACAAAAAAGCATGGACCATGTGCTAAACAGGAGCCTATACCCAGAAGATAAAGGGAAGTTGACAGTTAAGCACTTGTTTCAAAGCTTCCAGTCAAAAGGACCTAGAAAGTCATAGCATCTAGGTACCAGGCTTAGGGTGTTAGGGAGGAGGAAATAGGAGGCTTAGAATTTTTCACAAAAACTTCCAAACTCAAAGTTCATAATTAATACTTTTTTCTCTCCGTAAAAGTAAAATAAGATGGTAGGCTGATATCACAGATGGAATAAAGTTTGTTTATATATATATAAACAAACTTTATATATATATATATGTGTGTGGGTATATATATATATATATATATATATATATCCTTCAATGAATTGTCAAGTGGAATACAATTAACATATAGCAATGTCTCACTTGCCAAGCAAAATTAGTTTTATATTATTTTGTTAGCTCACACTGAGCTCTCAGTATAGCTACTTCCACTGACTCAAATAAATATACGTGACTTATAACCAGTTTATTGAAAGAGCTGAATTTAGTGGGATGCAAGCAGAGAGCAACTTAACTTTAAAACCTTTCCTCTCAACTTGTTCTTCCCCAATCCTGGGTGAAATCTTGGCCACTTTCAGATAATAAATCTTAAGTTTAATTTTCAACACAATAAAAAAAATCTAGCCAGAGTAATATGAAAACTTCACACTCTCATCCAAATTAAAACTTCTTCCTTTCCCAGGTCTGGATCTGCCTTATGTTTGGAAACCTGCCAAAGAGGAAGTGGGGCATATAAAGTGTGTTGGTTGAGATTCTGTAACAGATAGATCCTGAAACATCAGTGGCTCAACAGAATGAGCATTTAGGTTTTGCTCATAAGAAGCAGAATCAGCTATGGCAGGGAGTGGCAATGTGGTGTCCGCAGAGGCATTATTCAAAGAGCCAAGGAGTCTTAGGTTCAGTTATCTTCAGTAATGGGGATTCCAAAGTTGCATTGCCCTGGTCTTTGTTTGGGTTTCCCCAGAAGCAGATCCTGAAATAAGGATTTAAATAAAAGTGGTTTTTCTTTGGGAGGCAACCACAGCCAATACCACAGGGTAGGGAAGTGAGACAGGGAAAGGAAACAAAACAACAAGGATTGCATAAGTTATAACTGAGGGCAACCACAGTTTAATCCTGCTGGGAAACAGTGGAGAATATTTGCCTCAATGTTACCTCACCCAAGAAGGAAGCTGGGGTATTTATCTACTAACTCCAGTCATTGGTTTAGGATTGCTGGGGGGTAGGAGGCCTAATTAACTTGCATTCCCAGCCTCCCATATATATGGGCAAAGAAGATTCTAGTAGTTAGAAAAAGCCTTCAGGCAAAGAGACTTAGGTACAGATCACTGGAATATAGGTCGGTGTACACTATAAATGCCCTAAGAGTAAGGCATTTATAGTGTCTGCTATATCCTGGTTATCAATGTCCAGCTAATAGAAAGGGCCAAGAGAGAACATGGATGATTTTACAGAGGGTTAATGTGGGCTAGGGTAACAAGAATCATACACCACTTTCATCCATACTCCACTGGACAGAACTCAGTCCATGCCCCCATCCGCATGCAAAGGGCATTGGCTTTAGAAAAGCTAACCCCACCACGGACACCCATTTCCCTGCACGCTGTGCTTACGACAGGGAGAACAATCCATTGTGGACCATCAGCTCCCTCTACTACACCTGGCTGCTTCCTCTCCATTTATTCATCTTGTTCTCCCACTTCGTATTCTCCATTAACTCATCTGCACTTAGTTTCTTGAGAGTTAGACTTGAAGAAGGAGAGGAGGTATGGGGCAAAAATTTCTTTAGTTGATTGGTTCAAATCTGTCACTGGTGCTCTCTGGATGTGGCAATGCCAAATGCTGACTTTTTTTCCATGAGGTAATTTTGTGGGCTCTTTAGGGCTCACGCTACTGGTGATCTCTCACCTACAGTTTCTTTGATGTGGGCTACAACTCCTCCGCTAGATTTTATCACTTCTCTAACCCCCTGGTTGCTGGTGGTCCTTCTTTCTTGAAGTCACCTAGCACAAATCAGCAGTGTCTTGAGAAAAGGTCTTTCCAAGACAGAACATCCATCCCATTCCATGTGATCCATGTTCACATGGACCCATCCAGGTTCACCTGCCTCTGGACATGTGGACCATTCTCAACACTGCCCCATCCTCAAGTCTAAAGAGCAGCTTGCTACAGATCACATGCCAAGAGTTAAAAGGTATTTTGTTCTGTTTCAGTTTGGTCTGGTGTTTTTGCAGGCATCTCAACTGGCTTAGGGAGGGAAAGCTCACCTGTCCCCGCACTGCGTCAGGGGAAGTTAGGGGAAATTCTGCTCTCAGCACGAGGATTCCTCTCATCAGGGAACCTCTCTACCAGCTGCTTCAACAACTCACTGGTGCTTTTCATCATCTTATACAGCCTTACACAGCTGGGGGGAGAGCTTGTATGACATAACTCATTTTGGACCATGTTCTTTGCATGTTCAGCATTGGTGCCTGGCTCTTCCTTTGGAAGGTGGGAGAATATGTCACCAGGTGTTTGCAGGCTTTAGGATGGCTATGAAACCCCAAGACGATATGACAACTTGTACTCAATGTCCTGTTACACATGCTAAGCAATTTCTCCCAGTGTCTGTGTTTTAAGGACATCTTGGTGGCTGCAATAATCCGTGAAGAGAACTCTGAGAGTTAGTAGACCCGCCCCTTAGAGTTTAGGAAGGCAAGTTTTAAAACCATATGATTTCATGGCAAGAGATCTTAAAGGGGGCATGACTCAAGGGACATATTAGGCTCTAAAACAAATGACATCCTTAAACTCAAGTCTCAATGAAGAATAAAACAAAGACAGATAGGAGGGGCGTTTAAAGAGATCAGTATGGTCATCCAGGAGGGACCTCGCTGATGGGACTCATGTTTGAAAAGGACAGCCTTACTCTTATAAATACACAACAGAGGGAGAGGATGAGCAAACACAAAAGCAAATGAGAAAAACCAACCTATAAAAGTAGCTTTCAGCGGTGCCTGTGTGGCTCAGTTGATTAGTCTGACTCTTGGTTTCCACTCAGGTCATGATCTCATGAGTGTAGAGATAAAGTCTCCTGTGGGGCTTCTCACTTAGTGCAGAGTCCACTTGAGATTCTCTGCCTCTGCCGTCCCTCCCCCACCTCCCTACCCGCATTCACATGCTCTCTTAAATAAATAAATAATAAATAAGTACATAAATAAATAAACTCATTTTTTAAAAGTAGCTTTCAGAAAATTAAGGCACATGGTGAATTGAGGTTTAACTGCTAAAGAAAAAAAAAGTGATGATTTTTAAAGGTTATATTTGGAAAATAAAAGAAACAAAGGAGGAATAAGTCCACTGCTTAGGCAAGAGAGAATCCTGCTAAGAACAGAGTAAAGGCAAAAGGACTGTACTGCTCATTTTATTCAGAAGGATGCTTTTTCAACTGAAAAACTGTAGTAAAAGTATTTTTAGGAGCAAATTAAAGACCAGAATAGATGACAAGATTCTAAGGGAACACTCAGTTGCCTTAGAGGAATGAAAGTTTCCAAGTCTAAGGGAATTATATCCCCAAATACACAAGAACATATAAATATGACCACAGAACTATTCTTAGGTGCTGCTGAGAAATCACTAGGCTAGCCCATTACAGGACTTACGCGCCTCATCTGCTTCCTCTGCTCAGAGTACCTGTGCCCTCAAAACACCCCATTCGTCTGAATAACTAGTACTCACATCTAGGGGCCCAGCTAAGGGAGCATCTTCTCCAATAAGCCTTTCCTGGTTCCCCAGACTAGTATAGATGTCCCTGGTATGAATTCCCTTACTTCTCATTGTATTGTCCTCAAAAGACCCATTAACTGACATTTCCTGTAAACTATCTGGAAGATGACATTACCTTTTCCCCTGTTGCATTACTTGGACTTGACATAGCACCAAGGACTATGCTAAGTACTCAAGAACTATTTCTCCCATTAACGTATCAACTGCATCTCTGTATCTTTCTTTATGCTTTCACATGGAAGATTTTACCTGCTCTGGAGCCAAAGGTACATAGATTGTTTTGTCTGTGCATGGGGCTATTGTTGTCTGAATGATAAAACACAGAAATATCTGATAAAACACAGAAATTTCTGCACAGTATGTGCAGAAATTTGTTTGTTAGCTTTAAAGCTGCAGCAGTGATACCTGGAAGAATATCCAAATACTTCTGCCACTCAAGATGCCATCAAACAACATGCCACAATAATTTCCCCTTAACTCAGAATTCGGTGCACCAGGACTAACACAAATGATTTTAAAAACTCTCCTAACAGTTCTGAGAGGTAGATATTATTCTCCCCCATGTTATAGCTGAGGGAATAGTCTCTGAGAGGTAAAACATCTTGTCCAGAACCACAGAGATGGCAAGTGAGAAAAATGATATTCAACCCCTGATGTGCTTAATCTCCAACCCTGTACCCTCATCAGTTCCCAGGGCCGCCATAACAAAACACCACAGCTGGGGATCACAAAGATAGAAAGCTATTCTCTCACAGTTCTGGATGCTGGAAGTCCCAAAGGAAGGCGTTCATGGGGCCATGTTCCCACTGAGACTTTGGGTGGAATCCTTCTCTTCCTAGCTTCTAGTGAATCCTTGGCTTGCGGCTGCCTCACTCCATCATCACTTGGTTATTTTCTTGTGTGTCTGTCTTCACCTTTTCTCTTTTGGTAAAGACATCAGTCATTTGGGGTAAGGCCTGCTCTAATGATCTCATCTTGACTAATTAGATCTGAAATGACTTTATTTCTAAATAAGGTCACATTCTGAGATGATAGATGTTAGGACTTCCACATATCTTTTTGGTGAACCCAATTCAACCCATAACATGCCTACTCATTATTATGCCACCTCTCTGAGAGATGGGGGAGTGTTTTAAGCCTTGAGAGCCCAGAGAACAAATTATTCTCAAGAGGCACAACAGAACACCACAACAAAGTAGAAAGAGAATCCTTAAAAGCACAGTTAAACACCAACTGCCTTATTTCTACTGTCATAGAGTTTTATACAACAAAATAGGCTCCTTAAACTACTTCTGCCTTATGGAGATGCTGCTGCCACAATGAGGTTTAACAGAAGCACAGCCTTACACTTAAAAATGTCAATTTTTGGGGAGGAGTCAAGATGGCGGAGAAGTAGCAGCTGAGACGACATCAGGTAGCAGGAGATCAGCTAGATAGCTTATCAAACCACTGCGAACACCTACAAATCCAACGGGAGATCGAAGAGAGGAAGAACAGCAATTCTGGAAACAGGAAATCGACCACTTTCTGAAAGGTAGGACCGGCGGAGAAGTGAATCGAAAGCGACGGGAGGATAGGCCGCGGGGGAGGGGCCGGCTCCCGGCAAGCGG
>PISX010026867.1:0-23900 GCA_004024625.1 Mellivora capensis | reverse complement strand
AAAGCAGATTCCCTGACGAGCAGAGAACCCGATGTGGGGCTCAATCCCAGGACCCTGGGATCATGACCTAAGCAGAAGTCAGAGGCTTTAACCCACTGAACGACCCAGGCACTGGCACTACTAGGTTACAAGTAGGATAAAAAATACTAAATCAAAGGGATACATGTACCCCAATGTTTACAGCAACATTATCAACAATAGCCAAATTATGGAAACATCCCAAATATCCATTGACTGATGAATGGATAAAGAAGCTGTGGTATACATATATACAATGGAATATGACTCAGCCATCAAAAAGAATGAAATCTTGCCATGTGCAGTGACAAGGATGGAGGTAGATACAGTATGCTAAGTAAAATAAGTCAGAGAAAGACAAATACCATATGATTTCACTCATTTATGGAATTTAAGAAGTATTACATGAACATAAGAAAAAAAAGAGCAAAACCCAAGAAAAAGACTCAAATAGAACAAACTGAGAGTTGCTGGAGGGGAGGTGGGCAGGGGTATGAGTTAAATGCATGATGGGTATCAAGGAGGGCACTTGTTATGATGAATACTGGACGTTATATATAAGTGATGAATCACTATATCCTACACCTGAAATTAATATTACACTGTATGTTTACCAACTAGAATTTAAACAAAAACTTGAGAAAAGGGGGAAAAGGATAAAAAAAAATGAATCTAGCTCTCTTACTTCAATCCAGAATTTGCCATTAACCCATGTTGTCTTCATGTCCTCACATATAAAAGTGCAATAACAGCACATGCTTCACTGGAATCTTGAGAAGATAAAATGGACTGATAAACATAATGTATTTAAAACACACCTACAGAGGCACCTGGGTGGCTCAGTCACTTAAGTGTCTGCCTTCGGTTCAGGTCATGATCTAGGAATCCTGGGATTGAGCCCTACGTCAGGCTCCTTGTTCAGCAGGGAGTCTCCTTCTCCCTCTCCTTCTGCCCCTCCTCCTGCTCCCTATCTCTCTTAAATAAATAGATAAAATCTTTAAAAAAATAAAAATAAATAAAAATAAAAACACATCTGCAGAATGCATTCTCAAGCCATATGAGCTGATACTCTTCTGAGTCAGGAAATATGATGACTGCACATCTTCTCCATTATTCCTACATCAACCCAACCATTCTATCCCTGCTTTTCCAGGACATCTTTATTATTTACTATTCTATTTATTA
Organism: Mellivora capensis; assembly: GCA_004024625.1. Classification (NCBI taxonomy): domain Eukaryota; kingdom Metazoa; phylum Chordata; class Mammalia; order Carnivora; family Mustelidae; genus Mellivora; species Mellivora capensis. The sequence continues at coordinate 22,697 of PISX010026867.1, read as the reverse complement.
TCATCTATACTGTAAAATGACAAATTCTCAGTAGATTTGTGCCTTGTGATGCAATAATCCTGGGAGCTTTGTATTTGGAGATAGGTATATTTTAAAGAGAGTAAAATAGTATCTGTGATGTATGGTGGATTTTAAAGCAAAAAAGCCATACTGAACTAAAAAGAAATACATTTTTTTAATTTAAAAACTCAAGTCCTTTTTCTTAGTAATCTAAGTTACGTTTCTTAAATTTATATTTTAAGCTTTTTTCTATTTTTAAAAAGATTTTAGTTATTTATTTCCCAGAGAGGGAGAATGAGAGAGAGCACAAGCAGGGGGAGCAGCAGGCAGAGGGAGAAGCAGGCTCCCCGCTGAGCAAGGAGACTGATGTGGGATGCGATCTAAGCACCCTGGGATCTTGACCTAAGCCAAAGCAGATGCTTAACCAACTGAGCCACCTAGGGATCCCTATTTTAAGCTTTTTAAGGTAGAAAGTTTTAGTCATATAGAAAAGTAGAGTGCATGATATGAACCCTCACTTAGCTGAATGACTGATCAATAGGGCCAAACTTCTTTCCCAAAGTATTACCCCAGCTACAAACAATCTCAGGTACCTCACCTGTATCCCAAGCTATTCCCATACTCTGATTTATTTTGAAAGAAATCCCAAACTTCCTAATTATTTCTTTACATGTATTTAAGCATGAGTACCACATCTAACCTGATTAATTTCTTTATGAACTGATGCATGCTATTCTGTCTTTAGAAAACTTCAGAGTATTCAAAATTTTACTTCAAAAATAGCTTATTTATATTATTTTCTCCGTTCCATATTTCTCTTTATATTTTCCATTCTAATGTCACTGTACTTTTTCAAACAGCTTTACTGAGGTATATCCTTAGTCAAAAATGACTCTTATTTAATATATTTTAATTTGATGAGTTTGGACATATGCACATACTCATGACCTTGTGTGGGAATCAAGGTAATAATCCTACCCATCACATCCAACAAGTTTCCTTGTGCCTCTCTCTCCAGGCCTTTTTTTAGGGTAAGAACACATGAGATTTTATCCTCTTAAGTTTTTTTAAGTGTACAATATAGTATTTTTTTTTAAGATTTTATTTCTTTATTTGACAGAGAGAGAGTTCACAGTAGACAGAGAGGCAGGCAGAGAGAGAGAGGGGGAAGCAGGCTCCCCGCTGAGCAGAGAGCCCGATGCGGGACTCGATCCCAGAAGCCCGAGATCATGACCTGAGCCGAAGGCAGCGGCCCAACCCACTGAGCCACCCAGGCGCCCCTACAATATAGTATTAACTAGACACTATGTTGATAAACCGATTTCTAGAATTTATTCACCATAAAGAACTATAAGTTTATTTCCACTGAACAACAAATTCCTATACCCCCCTCATAACTATGATTCTACCCTCTATTTCCCTGAGTTTGGTTATTTTAGATACCTCATACAAGTGGAATCTTGCAGTCTTTGTCTTTCTGTAACTGGCTTATGTCCCTTAGTGTAATGCCCTCCAGGTTCATCCATATTGTCACCTATGGATGGATTTCCTTTTTTTAAGGCTGAATAATATTCTATGCATGTATATACTACAGTTTCTTTAACCATTCAACTATTTATGGCATTAAAGTTGTTTCTGCATCTTTTCTATTGTGAACAGTGCGACAATGAACATTGGAAAGCAGATGTCCGTTGAAGATCCTGATTTCAGTTCCTTCCAATACATAACAGATATGGAATTGCTGCAACATATGATAGTGCTATTTTTGATTTCCTGACAAACCCCCCACACTGTTTTTTCTGATGGCTACACCATTTTATGTCACACCAACGGTGTACTAGATTTCCATTATTCATTTCCAAAAACAGATTTCAGAAAAACAGTTGAACACACAAGCAAGATGTGTAACAACAACATTGATTTTAACATGTGGTGCAATAAACACATCTTAGGGAACAGGAAAATAGGGAATTATGAGTCAGCATTATACTTACTTATACTAGTACATTCTAGTAAAACTAAAGCCACAGATGACATGCAAAAGCTCTCAGGGTAAAAATATATTAATGGTAGTTAAGAGTGTAATGGTAAGAAGGAAATAAGGGTATTTATCTCTGGTTTGAGAATAGCTTTCTATATAAAAACACCTTTTACATAAGGATAGAAATACAAAGAATATTCTGAGTAGTGCATGCTGAGAGACTCCCATTCTCTGCTATGAACAAAGAAGTATTGGTTTCTGGTTATATTACAATAGCAAAAATAAAGAACTTCACATCCAAACAGCCTCAGCTCAAGGGAACAGAAAAAAATAACTGAGAAGGAATTGGGAATTAGTTTATGAACAGAGCCTATCTATTCTGGGAAAGGTAATCTTTCAGGATCCAGGTGCACCATCAGAGGGGGGAAGTGCAAATGGAATTTTTTTTTAAAGTCAGAACACATGGCTTAATTCTGAATAATTAAAATTTGACCTGGTCTTTTTAAACTATCCCCCAAAAGAAACAACAATTACCTAGAAGAGAGGAATATATGTGTGTATACATATATGTATTATACGTGTGTGTATATTTGCATATCTATAGCTATACACACACACACACACATACACGCATACCTGTATAGAGGGAATTATCCATAAAATAGAGTATTTGAGGACATTTATTTCTTGGCCTTAGATATATCAATTAAGTATGGCTTTTAGAAATGAGATCAGGGAGCCACATGGAGAGAGTTCACTACCATAAGGCAAAACAGAAGACAGAAATATATTAAATAAGAGAACAATGGAATAAAACCAACAATGAAATAATTCACCTTAGTGCCAGCTGAGAGATGACATGTTGTAAAGCACAAGTTCAGTTACGGGTAGTAAACAATTAAACACCTCATCAAGAACACAGTAGGAAGGACGAAAGGAATAAGAAACTTAGAGAAAGTGACCATTCTGGCAGACTTAGCATGGTGTTTCAAACTATAAAATATGTGTGTTCCCAAAGGAAAAATAAGAGATAATGGAAGTCTAATTAATTAAGCAACAGGAAAAAAGGAACCTGAAGAAGTTCAAGTTTACAAGATTAAAAAAATTTAATATGATTAAAGCAACATTTAAAACTAATCAGGTAGAATATGTTCTTATCAAAATTTCTAAATTAAGAGTATAGAGAGGTAAACAAGCAAAAATATCAAATTAATACAAGGGTACAAAATAGTTTTACTCATAATTATTTTCTAAAATATTAAGTTTTTTAAAGTTTGCTTGATATTTCTATTATGTTTTTCCTTAAAGTTATTTTAAATGTAAGTAACGTGTAATGTCAAAAATTCACAATGTACATTATAGAATAAAATGAAAACTGAATTCCTCCCTTTACTCTCTGGGTCCCTAGTGCATGAGCTAAAGGTACCCAGTGTTAGCAGCTACTTGTATATCCCCCAGTAAAAACAGTAAGATAGATAATTTTCATACTTTAAACCTGCTTATAGCGACACCTGGGTGTCTCAGGTGGTTAAGCATCTGCCACCAGCTCAGGTCATGATCCCAGGGTCCCGGGATCTAGTCCCATATTGGGCTCTTTGCTTAGCAAGGAGCCTGCTTCTGCCTCTGCCTGCTGTTCTCCCTACTTGCACTTGCTCTCTTGCTCTCCCTCTCTAACAAATAAATATATAACATCTTTATTTAAAAAAAAAAAAAAGAAAGAAAAGAAACCTTGAGCGCCTGGGTGGCCCAGTGGGTTGAGGCCTCTGCCTTTGGCTTGGGTCATGATCCTGGGGTCCTGGGATCAAACCCCATGTCGGGCTCTCTGCTTGGCGGGGAGCCAGCTTCCCCTCCTTCTCTCTCTGCCTGCCTCTCTGCCTGCTTGTGGTCTCTGTCTGTCAAATAAATAAATAAAAATCTTAAAAAAAAATAACCCTGCTTATATAGTATGTACTATGTACTGAGCATAGGTACTTCTAAGGACTGTAAAGTTACCATCTCAACTTAACATTATTCTATATGTACTACTTGGCATTTTTTAAGGATAAATTCATAAACATGTTAGCACTTTGTTTTACTATATTAGAACATACAAACATGTGTCATTTCTTTTTTTTTCTTTTAACAGTTGCATAGTATGTCATGTCTACAAGCCCAAAATATTGTACCTAGCCAGCTTATTTTCATTTATTTCTGAAGTCAACAGAAGACCTTCTTAAATATGAAACTTAAATAATGTGATAATTGTGTAGATTTTTGAGAAAATTACTTAGGTCTACAGCCAAAAAACAGACATCTTAAAATCAAGGATCTGGGCGCCTGGGTGGCTCAGTGGGTTAAAGCCTCTGCCTTCGGCTCAGGTCATGATCCCAGGGTCCTGGGATCGAGCCTCACATCGGGCTCTCTGCTCTGCAGGGAGCCTGCTTTCTCTTCTTTCTCTCTGCCTGCCTCTCTGCCTACTTGTGATCTCTGTCTGTCAAATAAATAAATAAAATCTTTTAAAAAAATCAAGAATCTAATGAGGAGGCCATGTTAACAAGAGCTGAAGTGAATACTGGTAACAATTAAATTAAATGGGACCAATAATTTTATAAAATGATTACACATAACTCATCCTTGTTCATCTTGCCATTCCCACTAAATCATCTAATATCAAGCTCCTTTAAAAGGACCATGCCATGACCTAACACTACCTTCTGGAAAGTGATCATTCTGTTCACATCCTCTACAATCCTGAACAATCTGGAACCAAGATGTCACCATACAGTTACTGGGAGGGAATTCTGTAAGATAGGTGAAAGCATTTCTCACTAAATAGGGATACCGTGCAGGAAATTTAAGAATTAAACAGAGTAGAACCAGATAACCTTTAATGCCCATTCCAACTCTCTGATTATGTGATAAGCTATCTGTCTTGTAAAACAATAAAAATTTTACTCTTGGGCATGCTTGAAAATATATCTACATATATCACTGCCATAATTTTACGGGAAATAGCAACTGCACAAGCTGTGACCAACTCTACATGCCAAGGGATTTACTGTGATATATGACCAGACTCATTGGACTAGACCACTTTATTGCATTGCCCAGCATCAGCGGGCTGCTTGTCAAGAGCCAAAAGTATGTTAAAGCTACTTTAAGCACAAAGCATTAAAGAAGCAGAAGGATGTTAAATAGCCTTGTGCAACCACTTTCCCTACTTTTTCTGCTAGTTGCCCCCTGACATATGCCAACATTCCCCCAATGCATCTCACCACTTACAAGCCTTATTTATTTTACCTTAATTTGGGTACTTGTTAATACCTCTTTTAGCTTTACTTTGTTGTAAGAATTTCTACTCCTACTATACAAGAGTATTCTTTCTTCCTTCTAATGTAACTTTTGTATCTATCAAAGATATAGACACATATGGTTTTATATAAATCAAATCGTTCTCCACGATTTGAAATAAAATGTAGCTGTTCTCTCTCTTTCTGTCCCCAAGCTGATTTGCATTCCCCAGAGGTAACTACTCTCAGCTCCTTTGATGGTTTCTTCTGGTATCTACTTTAACATGCTTGTTGGGCTGTTTCTCATTTTTCCCCCATTTTAGGTGATAACTATTGACTTCCAACTATGAAAATTGAGGACTTCACCTCTTTCCCTCCTTGCCCCCACACATAAAATTCGTAACAGTTATCCTTCAATATAGTTACAGCTTTGTTTATAAGATCAGTGTTAATGTTCACAACTACCCTTCTTTAACAATCTTTTTGCTTTTCTTGGAGGGATTAATTTTTTTATTATTGCATGTAATAATTCTGTATCAGGCATAGATATAAATTCTGTCTAAATATAGTAAAATAGGGACGCCTGGGTGGCTCAGTTGGTTGGACGACTGCCTTCGGCTCAGGTCATGATCCCGGAGACCTAGGATCGAGTCCCGCATCGGGCTCCCAGCTCCATGGGGAGTCTGCTTCTCCCTCTGACTTTCTCCTCGCTCATTCTGTCTCACTGCCTCTCTCTCAAATAAATAAAATCTTTAAAAAAAAAAAATAAATAAATAAATAAATATAGTAAAATACATATTAGAGATAGACTTTCACAAAACTCTGTTTATAACCCCTGTGTACCTTCAGTTATTTATGAAATAACTAGTGGTTCGGATTCTTATGCTTTCTGGCATTCTGCAGTGGATCCAGCTTGCTTCTCTGAATCCCCTCTACCTCCTCCCCCACCCCTCACTTATCCATGCGCACTATCTTTGTTTCTAGTTTCCAAAATGTTATTGCTGTCATCTCTTTTTTCCTTGCCCTTCTTGGTTTAATCCTTTTAAAAATCCTTTCTAAATGGAAATATCAAAGTTTATTTTTTATCTTTTGGGGCTTTTGGGGGTATTTTTGTTTTTGTTTTTCAAATTGCAAATCTTCTACCAGGTAAAGGCATGCCCTTCTCATGAAAGAATTGTCCTTTTTTTTTTTTAATGGCAAGTCTTTGGGCTTCTTAAAGTTCTGTTTTTTAATAGCAAAATTTCATTTACTGTTGCTTGATTTTTCGTGAGTACAGGGTGTTAGAGTAGGCAAAAATAAATAAACAAACAAACAAAAAACAAACCACACACACACACACACCAAAAAATTTTTCTCTAGTGTCCACAACAACTGAAGTTCCTGTTTGGGAAAAAAGATGGATGGAATTTAGTACCAAAAAATGTAATAACAACAGTTGTTATTATTGAGTGTTTGCTTTATGGAGGGCACTGTTCTAAATACTTTACCAATCTTAATTAACTCACTTGATCCTCACAGCAACCCCAAGATCTCAGGGTTTTCATTCCCTTGTCTCTTCTATTTAATAAAAATTACTGCTTATAGTTACTAATTAAAAGAACTCTGGTATATTTTCCACATTTGCGTATCTGATTTCCAACATTCACAGTTCTTTGTCTGGGAAGTATGGAACCCGATTCTCCCACCTTTATGGTCAGGCTTGTCCCCTCACCTGGACCCTTAGAAACAGCAGTCTAAGGCTCTGATCTAACCCAACCCCTCAAGGATTTGGTAGTTAATGTTACTTGTTAACTTGTTGCAAGAAATAAATGATACGCCAAAATATCTGACCAGCTGATAGGCTGCTTAAAATATATAAGCACTAATAAAAATGCAAAAGTTAAATTTATAGATACTGGATATCTTGGATAAGAAACAATATACTGTTATTATTCTACTCTGTGCCAGAGGCAGTACAGCGCAGTGGTTCGCATCGTAACTCTGCTATTTACTAGCTGTATAATCTGGAGCAATTTTTCTAGCCTCTCTGGGTTTCAGTTCACTTATCAGTAATACGGGTTAATAAATCCTACCCCATAGTGTTGTAATCAGGATAAGAGAAATCAGTCTTACATGAACAACATTTGGAACAGTATTCGCCATACCAAGTGTTGGCCATTGCCTAAACTGTTGGCAAATATAGAAACTCTGAAAGAAAGGCGTTATTTCACATTTCTTACAGACAAGGTAACTGAGCCTCAAAGAAAGTGCAAAGAGAGTTAGTGGCTTCTAAGTCCATAGTTTCCAGAGTACTAGTCTTTGCAGAGCTCCCAACATATCTGTCAGATGATGTGAATAAGATAACATGTGAGAAAGAAAAGTGCTTCTCATACTATTCTAAAATCAAGGAAGGAATATGGAAATGCTGGATTTTGAGGGTCTAGGAAACCCCAACCCTTCTGCTTTGAATGAATATTCTGAAAAACACTGGAGAGTTAGAACAAGAATAATCTTGTTAGAACAAGAATAAACATGTGACAATTTTTATTATTCAGAATTATTTTCACATATGAATGCTTAAGGATATTTCCTGAAATTGAAAGACTATTTTTTTTCATCATTCCAAGCCATGCTTAAACATGCGTTTTAGACAGGTCATGTGTGATCTCACTCCTCCAGTCTCTCTCAGCTTCCTACCTTGCTCCTCATTTGTGCACTAAGTATTCCAACCACACAGGATTTGTCTGTTTCTCCAGCCATTCCTGCTGGCTTCAACCTCTGAGCTTTAACACATGCTGTTCCCTCAAACTACAACATCTTCCCTCTTACTCCTTCTAGCAAACATCTATAGATCTTGCAGATCCTTCAGGTCTGAAATTTTATCTAACCTACTAAGAAAACCTGAATCCCCAGGTTTAGGTAATCCCCAGAATACACTTGCGTAACACCTGTATTTCTGCTTCAGAGGACTTCACATGTTTTTCATTGTTTAATTGATTATGTATTAGCATTTGTCTCTTCTGCTAACCATATCTGATTCCTTTCCCCTCTTTACCCCCACTTCTATCCCCCTTAGTATGGTACCTTTCAACTAAGTAGGCCCCAATAAATATTTGTTGAATAAAGACCAAATGTTTTGTAGAATCAGCTACTTTCAGTGCTTAGCCATTTTCTAAAAATGAAAGATCAATGTTTCAAGAAAATAGGCATGGTAAAGTAAGAGTAATTTAGCAAAAGAAAATTCTTCTTTCCTCTTCAATATATTTTCATACTAAGTCTCCTGGAAATTTTGCCTGTTATAAATCTAGGTTTAAGTTTTTCCTTCCACTTATTATCTTGATTTTATAGGAAGAGAAAAAAATCTTTTTACCTTTAAGAAGTCAAGGTGTTCTTCTATCTGAAATTATTTTGATCTCTTCTCCAAGATTCTTGAAGTAAAGACAGAGTGAGGAGAAAAAAAAATTATTTTACAGAAATATGACTGAGAAGAGCTTTGTACTCTGCAAAAGTTATTCAAAGTTCCAAGTAGCTCTTCCATAGCAAAAACCCACCAGGCAAATGACCCCTTTTCCTGTGCGTCAATCTGACTGTATAAGAACAAAATTTCCTCCTTACTAATGCTTAAGGGAAAAAGTCATCCTCACTCAGCTTTCATGGCTAACCAGTTGTCACTGTTCTATAGGCTTGTAAACAAGCAGATGAGACAACTGGGATTCATTTTCGAGATCATTAGGAAAGAGCTGAGATGGACTCAGTGAAATTTTAAGTCAATACTTAATCAAGAGAACACATGCCAGATGAGAGACCAGTATTTTCATCTAACAAACTAAATATCAGCTCCAGTACCATTATTGAAAAACAGAGTTGATTCTGTAACTCCCAGCACACTCAGACAAAAATTTACCACTGAAGTCTAATTTGATTTCCTTATCAGGCAATTAGTATATTATTAAAAATTCACGGCAGGGTCAATCTCCTGTTGATTTACATAATTAGGTTACCTTCTCTCATATAAATTAAGAGAGTTTTTAATTCATTTCTTGGGCAGATTTTTAAGGATGGAAAATCTATTTTTTTCCACATGATAAACCAAAGTTTCCATGGCTGACACATATATATACACAAAACTTTTCATCTTTCATGAAGTTCAAGCTGTCAGATTCTGGCAAGAAATGCCCAGTTCTTTCTATCCCCTTTTTTGTTCACTCCCTCTCTCTCAGAAATGCCTGTAAATAAATAGTTATTTCTTAATACGTGCTGAAGGCATACTTAGTGCTTCCTGAAGAGATGCTTGCTGCCTGTCACCGAGGAAAAGGAATAAACATTAGTGAAAGCCAAACCTCATGAGGTTTATAGGGTTGGTTTAGATAAGAAAGCAAAAAAGTGTTTCCCAGATTGTATTTAAATCTCTTGAGCCCACAAAGTTTGTCTGAAGGCTTTCTCTTTAGGTTTTCTGTTAATAGTTTTGCAAGTAAAGAACAAGTTTCCTGTGGGAATCTGGCACTCCTGATTTGGATCTCAGTTCCAGAAAATTTAGAAGTCTAAATCAATTTTTAAAAAGGTTAAATTTACTGATTATGGAAGAGAATAGGGGAGAAAAAGTTTTCCTTGACCCTCTTAAGGTCTCCGGCTAGGTCTGAAAATGAAATAGACAGATTAATGGGAGAAAAGCATGTAGATTTTGTTGAATTGTTACATGCACATGGGAGCCTTCACAAGAGAATAAGGACCTGAAGTGACCAGAGTAGGAAGCCTTTATGCCTTTTAGACAAAGAAACAATAGATTTGTGAAGCATTGACAAGACAAGGAGGTCTGGGCTAGGGGGTAGCAAATGGTGAAGAAGTAACTTAGAAGATAAGAGTTAGTTTAACAGGGTTTGTTTAAACAGCCTTTGGGGCTCTAAATTCCATTTCTCTGGTGATACGGAGATTTTCTATCTTCCTGGTACAGGTTGGGTATCTTTAACTTGAGAGTTTATTTCCTGCTTTCAGGGAAGAAGGGCAAGGGTGGGCAGGTCAGAGTGACCTTCCTGCTTCTGTCATATTCTCAAACTCCATCAGCTTAAGATAATCTACCCAGGTCCTATATTTGGGGGAGCAACTCCTGAGCATCATCAATAGGTTGTTTCAGTTCATTCTTCTGAACTATCCAGTATTTACTGAGAGCCAAGAAATATTTTTTATATATTTTATATATTTTTTAAAAAGCACACACACACACACACACACACACACACACAACCAAACCAAAACAAACAAACAAAAACCACAACAACAACCAGGCCAACAACTTTATTGCCTAGTGAGCCAACTAAAAGAAATAGGTTACATGTTTAATAAAGAGTAACCAGGAGCCCACATGTGCACTTCTTGAGGACAATAAGCTGAGATGGTACCTTTGCAAAACAAACAAACAAACAAAACAAACAAATAAACAAAAATTATTAGTTCTCTGTTACTAGATAAAACACTTAGTTTCTTTATGTTTGAATTGCCCAAACCACCTTCAATTCACCTCCAGGAAAGAAAAATATACAAGAAAAGCTATTAACCAGGGTGTTCAGTGTTTAACATTGTTTCTGTTCAAATCTGGATCTCTGCTAGGATGTCTGGCAAGAGGCCATGCATTTCTAGTACTGGGCACATAGTAGGCATTGACTCTATTTGTGGAAGAAGGAAAGGAAGTCAATATGTTACTGATTTCAAAAGTTTGGGTTTTTTTTTAGGATTCAGAAAATTAATATAGAAGATATTCATTATTTGACATGAAAAATGTCCGCTTAATGCTAGCCAATTAATGGGGAGAATAAAATTACATTTTTGAAAAAATATAGTATGCTTCCATTTTAAGTAACCATCTCCAGAAATTGTTTTCTAAAATTAACACCTGCTTTCCCCCAATCGAAATCCAGATTTGTATTCAGACTCCAGTAACCATCACCACCACACCACGTAATATTGACTATAAATAATTATGACTACTGATCATCTGATTTGTTTTAGAATCCTGGTGAACCAAATAATTTTTCAGGGTTTCTAAGTCAGAAGCACTTATATCTTCTATTTATTTCCATTCTTTAAATATGTGCTTCCATTTTTAAATTTAAAGATGAAACTTTCTCAATTTGATATAGGTGTTCAATGTAAACAATTATCCAAATTTTAGAGAATATTTGGAAAGAAGTACATGTCAGAGGGGCAGTTGGGGAAAGACGAGATAACAAGCAACCATGCTCAGAATTTAGAACAAAGAATACTGAACATTATTGTTTAAAATGCTTCATTATTACTCAAAATTGATCATTTTTGTCCTTCTATATTTCCATTACAGGAGAGATTTTCCACAAGATAAAATAAGGACAGGAAGAATTTCTGATGGAAAGTCAGGGCACACACTCCTTAAAGGTGCTCTTGGAAGAATGCTCATTTGAACAGGCAGAGAGTAAATGATTGACACTCTGCATAAGGGCTTTGAAAGTCAAGGCTTTGACGTGTCATTTGTTAGAAACCCTATTATAATAACTGACAGCCATACCCAGAAGATGCACCATAGAGATGTTGTGCCAATTTCTTCCCTAAGAAAAATTAAATATTGTGAATTTTAATGTGAAATATTCAACAGCAGAAACCAGTACTGCTATTTCTTGTTGACAAGGTAAGGACTAAGCATCATGCACAAAATTCTAAAAGGTATAAAGGTTACAAGTGATGAAAATTATATCAAAGAGTTACAAGAGCGCCACTAAGCCAAATGAGTTGAAAAGTGGACAGAATGAAAGATTTAAAAGTGCAGAGATTCCTTTGATGCCTAAGAACTTCTGTTTGAGGGACAAACCTTGAAATCAGCATTTAGAATTTACATAAGACTACTAGCTAATACAAAATATTTCATGACACAAGATTAGGGGTTCTGAGGAATGGGCGCGTGTTAAATATTCCCAGTTCTCTGTTTGAAATGAGAAAACCACCACGGAGGGAAAAAATGAGACTAAATGTTTATAAAGGAGACCTACGCAGCCATCCCAACGACCGGTCATCATCTCTCCCATGCCCAAAACTTCTATTGCCTACTTATTCAGTTCATGCAGCTCTGAAAGGGAAGGGAAGGGGACGAGAAAATAGTTTCTAAAATGCTGCTGACCACTAATCTTATCACTGAAAGGGGAAATGTGGGCACACAGGCAGGAGCAGAAGATGAGTCTTGAAGATAGCTATGATCTTCCACATGTACTGGGCACAAATGTAAATTTAAGCTTATTAGAACACACCTGCCATCCTCTTCCTTGCTCTATTTGCTCTAACTAGGGTGTCAAGAATAGCATTTGGCATAAGTGAATGTAGTACTTTGTTACAAAATGATGTTACTGCCTTCCATGATGAATTCAGGGACATTTCCTCATCATCAATTTGGAAATTGAGTCACATGATACTTAGGTGAGTGCTGGGATACACTGGGATGGCATATCCAGCTAGGCCTTCCCCCTCCCTTCCCCCCCCACCGGCCCCCCAACTGTCTCTTTTTATCTGAACACTTCCTTACCCCACTATTTGGTTTATATTTGGGAACATAAATAGCTGATTTACCATTAATTTCCTTTTGTTATTATCAATGCACTGAATCACTGTTTGGGAGGTCAGCCACTTGCATTCTGTAAGACCACAAGAATGCTAAAAGGTAGAAATAATTCTTGCCCATCTGATAGCCGCAATTTAAACTGATATCTCGGATATTGGGAGGAGGGAATTTCCTAAGGATGACAGCTAGCCTCTGATCTAGTTTCAAAACCTCTTTAAATACTTCACTGTGGTTTCCACCTAATGGCTTCCTGAAGCCATTATGCTCGGCAGAAGAATCCTTGGACCCTAGCACGCAGAATGAAAGTCTAAAAGGCATGTCTCCTGTTGACTAACTAATGAATTCATTAATCCAAAGAGCCTGTGTTCCTTACCAAAGATCTATGTGTCTCAGGCTCAGGTGGTATGGGGAGGGGGAAACAGACTAGGAACATCTGAAAACATACGATCAGTACAAAGATTCAACTTTTTCTTTCTTCTTTTGCAAAGCATAACCTACGAAGATGGGAGCATAACCTCGCTGCTGTGAAAGTGTTAGAGGTGATTTTGAGAACTTTATTAGCAGTCCTTGTGCTCCTCCCATCTGCATGTAACTTCTCCATTAGGGAATTACCTTACAATACCCCTAATTAATGCTAATTTATGCCCGTTTAGTGACCATAAAAATGTGGCACCAAATTTTAATTGCATGGGGAGGGTAGATAGATGAAAGTACTAAAGAATTAGTGTGTCATTTACTAAAGAGACCTTTAGGAACAATAAAGACCATCTGCCCTGTCAATCTTCATACTCTGGAGACAACACTACACCTTACAATCCAATGATAAATAAAATTGCCTGCCGTAGCAATGAGGGTAAATGTTGCCCTTCTTCATTATTTGTGTCAAACCAGGATAGGTGGAACTTTGAGAGAGACAGCTTGTTGCAAATGCTGACTGTTCATTTTAAAATGAAGTTTTACGGGTAGCAAAGCATTTTTATAGAACAAAGGTGACATCTATTATCCACTTAGGTCTCAAGAGTATATTTTTCATAGGTTGTTAATTAAATAGTTCAGAAGGCAGTTTTTGAAATGTATCAGGTGAATTCTTTATTTATGTATGCCCCAGATTCCCAATATTCATGTACTTAAATGAGAATTTCATGTCAGTAGGTTTTGCAGACTGCAGCAATGCTATTTCTAGATATATCCTAAACTTTCTTTAATATTTAACACTCTTGGCTTCACTAGCAACTGACTTCAATGCGTAGCAAAGCACACTTGCTGTTCCAAATTTCAAGGAGATTCAGCAGGCAATACAATGCATCTTTGATTTCTTGTGCCTAGTAATGTGTCTGCCACATGGTGCCGGCACTCTAAATATTTGCTAGTGTGTGGATGGATGGACGGATGGATGGATGATCTCCATCATCTACCCACATAGCCTCTATTCTCCATAATAGTTCCTGACAATGTGACAATTCTTCTTGCCAGATTCCTCTAAAAGGAGGAAGAAAAATCAATGAATACATTCAAAGTAATGATAAGTACTCCAAAGACTCTGGCACGGACTCCTATTAGGTGATGCCAGGCTAATAATATAATTGCTAAAACTTCTGGTACTCCTACACCGAAGCCTTTCTAATTGGAAGGATTCCAGATGACTCAGAAGCTCTTCTGTCTTTAGCTATTCACAGAGAACCAGTCATCTCTCCACTCATTGCCGCCCAGGCTACTCTCCCACGTGCAACTGTCCCTGAAGCACTCTTTTCTGTGTCTCTCTGACATAGCCACTGCCTGCAGAGCCTGGACTCAGAGCCCTGGGCTAGGACATTTCTGTCCCATCCAGGATGACCACAGGTAAGCCTGTGAGTCCCTAAACCTCAGGATATAACTCTGAACAGCAGAATTTTCTCTTGTAGGAGTGGGGAAGAACTGTTCTAAGCTAATGCTCATTGTATTGACGTCCGGTCATGGTTTCAAAGCAGCTGGTAAGCAAAGAGACTCACAGAGCATGACCAGGCAGGGAGTCCCAGAGAAACAGGACAGGAGCCAGGGTGGCAAGGGCACTTTATTTTCTGATGGGAAGATCTTCAAATAGTGATTCAGAAAGACATATACATATGTATATACATATACACACACACACATACATACACACACATATGTATATATATATATACACACATATATATACTATTTTAGCTGATTTAAATATATGTATGTATATATGTGTATATACATATATGTGTGTATATGTATATGTATGTATGTGTATATGTATGTATTTAAATATATGTATGTGTGCACACATGCATATATTTAAATCAGCTAAAAGAGTATGCTTAATGGAAGCACAGTTTTGTCAAAAATAATATGCATGGGTGCAAATGTAAATATTTTCCGATGCTATCTCTCCATCTACCTATCTATGGCATTCATAAGAATATGCAACCAAATTATAAAATGGTTACTTCTGGTACCTAGAAATACAGGTAAATTTTACTATATTTACTGAACTTACTGTATTTACTGAAATTTTAATTTTACAACTAGCAAGTATGACATTATTCCTCCAAAGAAGTTATTACCACTCTGAATAGTTATCAATAATAAAAAAGAAAACATACTCGGTGACAAAGAGGGTGAGGGATCCTTGACAATGATTGCTCTAAATTTCTGATTCAGAAAATAAAAGCCTTTAATTTAGATAAGGAAAATAAAACACTATTTCTCTTCTGATTATCTTAACATTCAGAAAATACAAATATTTTAAATGATGCAAGTTGGTAAAAAGGTACTGAATTTCACAACATAGTTTCTTTGTATCACTATATACCAAAATTTAATCAAATCAGTCACCAAATATGCATTTACATTCAGGTTATTTCTGAGACTGTTCTAGTTTGGAAACCATGAAAAGCTTCAACCACTGCCTTTGTTAACTCAGAAGGCGGAATGCCAGCTCTCCCTGCCAGCACTGCTGAAACAGGAGTGCTGGGAACGACTGAGGGCAAGTTTGGCCATTTCCCCCAAGTTTCCAAACCCACTGTGTCTTCCCTGAGTTCATTCATAAAATGTGCTCTCCTTCCCCAGCATTAAGTTCTTGAAACAAACTGGAATTGCCAACTCTGTATAGGAATAAGATTAGAATAATTTTCTCTTGATTATAAGGAGAGTCTTTTTTCTTGCAAGTTGAAGTTACAAAATGGCACTACTTGCCATCAGGAATTTTAAGGCCATTTAGTCCACTGTAGTGATTCCCATGCGACTCCAGGGCTGGATCAAAGACATGACAGAAACGGAAAATGAAAAAGGTGAAACAACACATGAGCAAGGTAATCTCAAAAATAGAAAAGGAGAAGAAAACAAAAGGAAGATTTTCTTCCTCCTTTTAACCCAGGTCTCTTGGGGACAGTCTTTAGTGATCTAGAAGGTCTTAGGAAGGAGGAAAGGTTATCTTACTGGTATCAGGAATGCTATCCTGGGGATTTTATTACCGCGAAGTGAAAAGGAAGTCCCGATTCTCTATCTGGCTCAGGGTCACCTCTATCTGTGATGTGCCTTATGACTGCGTGGAAAGATAAACATATGGCACCTCAAGCTATTTTTATTTGATAAGGACACAAATAAAACTAGGACCTTAAAAAATAAAAGTTACATTTAATTAGGAGGACTATTTAGAGGACATTTCTCTGATTGGTCTCTTGCCTAAAAAATATCTCCTTCTTGCCCATAAAAATTGTTGATCTGCATTCTCCATGATTTCCATTCTTTCTTTTCCAGCACAAGGTCAGTTTTATACAGACAATATATTATTTCTCATAAAAATGAAACGGCCCTTCTTCATGTATGCAGGCTATAATTAAAATACATCCAGATCTGTAGCAGCAAACTTTAAGACACGCAAACACTGCCAGTAACAACTTTCTCAACCCGTGAAGAGACTGCAAGCAGAATCCCGCAGTGGCTGGCGTGCAGAGATTGCGCTGAGATATGTGTGAGGATGTATGTCATAATGGAGGGATACGGAATCTGAGCTGTACAGCGGAGATATCCACCTACCTTTCAGTTATGTGGGCAGAAACCACATTCGTTAAAATGGGTTATGGCTCTTAAAGGATTATTTGGGCCTTTGATGCCTAAGGATAACATTGGTTATTACACAGAGTCGTTAAGGATCGATTGATGAAATACTATCACAAAATGGCCTGATAAGCACTGGAGATATTTAGGATTGTGAATACGCTGAAAGATGTTTTTTGGCTTGGTTGGAATTTAAGGCAACACCACTAAGTATGTGATGCTGGGGAAATTCAGCCTCAGATAAGGAAACTTGAAAAAGGAAATGAATCGTATGTTTCACATACAAGAAAGAAAACAAGGATATGCATATGTAAACCACAGGCTTTTACTTACTCACGTATTTTACTCCTGATGGAGTGAAGACAGTTGAAGGAAAATTAGGAAAGAGTTCAATAGAAAACCTTAGTTGATTAAAATGCCAATAGCAGAAATAGACAACTGGAAGACTTGAGTAGGATGAGATACACGCTATTGCAAAAAATAAATAATTTTAAATGATTCAGCACAAACATCAATAAAATGGTAACAGCTAGGACCCTGTTTTTAAGTGTATATGGTTAGCTATTCTGTGTTTTCTCTCTCCCACAGACGCACATGCGCACGCATCAAAATTAATTACCATCTTGTCCTCCAAGCTACGGTTGTTGTGAATAGTGAATGTTATCCCTTAGCCAAAAAAAGAGAGTAATAAAGTCCTAAAAATGTATTAAAGATCCTAAAATAGACATTTCTCTAAATAAAACTTTTTAAAGAGTTATAAAGTTTATTTTTAGTTACCATAGCTTCAACTCTTATCCATGCACATGGTGGAATTATAGGATAGCCCAAAATATTAATTTTATTTTTTCTATTAGATTTTAGCATGCATTATGTATTTAGGCCAAAAAACCAGAAAAGAATCCTGATAATAAACATGCTTCAATAACAGATAACACCAAGCTTAGAAGGAGCATAAAAAGTGTTTACTTTTACTGACAGACCTTTCTACAACTTAATCTAGATAAGAAAACAAAAGATCACCTCTTGGATTACTGTCACACATCAGCTTAAAAAGAACTGCCTTTTCTCTTTCTCCAGCTTTTCCTGGGAAAAGCCATTTCCAAGTTTTGGGGTTTTTTTTTGTTTTTTTCCTACCTGGAGATAGGCAAATAAAAAGTAAAGGTGGGAGAGGTGAGCAGTGACTGAGGCTGAAGACATTGATCATGTTGTCAATCCAAAGTACCAGCAACAGAAGAGCCACAACAACAAACATGGTCTGGGTTAAAAAAAAAAAAAAAAAAAAAAAAAAAAAAAAAAAAAAAAAAAAAAAAAAAAAAAAAAAAAAAAAAAAAAAAAAAAAAAAAAAAAAAAAAAAAAAAAAAAAAAAAAAAAAAAAAAAAAAAAAAAAAAAAAAAAAAAGAAAGAAAGAAAAGAAAAGAAAAGAAAAGAAAAGAAAGAAAGAAAGAAAGAAAGAAAGAAAGAAAGAAAGAAAGAAAGAAATGGAAAAAGAAAACAACTAGCAAATGGATAAGAAACATATATTAAGCATATGTAAGCATATGAAAAAGAAAGGAAAATAAGCACATGAAGTAAGTTCAGAGAGCAGACCTGGGATCTGTCTTAGAGGATGAAGTTCATTTCCAGAGGTCAAACCTGAAGGAGAATTACACACACAAGGAAAGCATGGGTTGCAGGAAGCATGGAAATAATCAGGTAATAGTTAGAAGAGCACGACATAAATATAGGAAATATAAAGAGGAAAAACAAGATAGAAAATAAAAAGCAGGTTGAAAACTACAGAAGGCTTGGTCATACTGAGGATATGTGTGGTGAAATCATTTTTGCTTTTTCCACACTTCTCTAGTCATTTTCAGTCTCCACACTGGGCTGTTATCTTTCTGATATTTCCCCAGAATTACATCTTTGTCCCAAGATTCACGACATTCTTTAGGGTTGCAGGAACTAGCCTCCTTTACAGACAATGCCAACCATCACTGAACCCCTGATGACTCTCAAATATGTTTCTCCAGTTTCAATGTCTAAACCCCTCTCCAAACCTCCATTCCACATTTCCAGCTAACTTATGGGTTATTCATCTCAAACAGCCCTAAAGCACCTCCAAATCAACATGTTGTGACTTGTCCTTCTCTAGATTTTATAAATGACACTACCATCTCCTTTGATGAAAAGCAGTTTCCCTATTAAGTACACCATTTGTACATTAGAAAGAAAGGGAGGGAGGGAGTGAGGGGGAGGAAGGGAAGGAAGAAAGGAGGGAGGAGGAGAGAGGAAAGAAGGGAAGAAGGGAGGGGGAGGGAGGAAGGAAGGAAAGAAAGAAAAAAGGAAGGAAGGACCTACTAAAGGAACAGCCTGGGACAATTTATTCAGTACAGAGGCCCGCTGAGTGAAGTCTGCAAACCCCTCCCATTTTAACAAGGGATCAAACTAGAGGCCAGCAGCGAAAGGGCAGCTCTTCTGTGTGCTGGGCAGTAGCCTAAGAGGGAGTCTGGTACAAAGCAAGTCAAGGAAATGATGACCACATCATTTAGATAATCTCTAATGGAAATGGGATTTGTAAAATGAGAAAGTATTAATCAAGTGACAATGTTAGCAAAAGTGTAAAAGGCACTAAAAAGCAATGAAAATAGGGTGGATGAGTTAAGCTAATGGTGATGCACTGGAGTAAAGACAAAGCAACTCTTATGTTCCATCCTTATCTAAGTCCAGCACGGTGCCTGGCATTCAGTAGGTATTCAATTAATTATGTGTCGACTTTCACAATTTGCTTGAGATTATATAGTCACATAGAGCTTTCTGACGCTCTAAATCTATTCATCTGAGAGAGAGGATGGAAACGAAGAAGGAATTGACACACAAGCTAGGAGGTAAGAGGTAATTGGGATCTGGAATGGTAGAAGAACCAAAAAAGAAGGACACATGAGAGAGAAGTAGGGGAACAAAGTGCCAAGACTTACACAATATAGTTAAGGGAAAATGAAAAGTTGGCTCCAAGTGATTAGCTTGAATATTCTGAGAAAACGGAAAATTGATACTAACATGAAAATTTAGAGGACAAGCTGTTCTGGAGATGATGTGGACGAATTTTGTTTTGGAAGTCAAGGGTAAGGCAAGGCTTAGGGGAGCATTCCTCAAGCAGGACAGAAGTATCAGTTGAATAACAACATTCTTTATGATACTTAATTCTTAAGTATCATATCCAGGGTATGGTAAATACTAGTATTAGTAATAGTATATAGTTTTTATTTAACAAGGTATAAAAAAAGTATGTATGCCTTTCATATCATTTCTTATATATTCCCAAGCAGACAACCTGGGATTACTATTTGTGAAATAAAATCCTGTTATGAATTCCACAATGCAGATTTTTCTCCAGTAAATTCAGTTTCCTGACTGAATCCTACAGGGCAATCCCTACCACTCAGCAGTTTCCTTATCTAGATAACATTATCAATTATTGTCTCAGCTTAGTTGATCACCACAGTTAGCGGTATTTATTTCCTAAAATAAATGATTTTATGATTTGCTGAAATAATAAATATTTACTTTTTATTAATTTGCTACCATATTTTCAATAATCATGATTATGAATCATCTTGTCAAATATTATCCCCTCCTGCACACACCCCAGGGCTTCCTATTTCTACTGCTAGTTTGATTAGAGTGCTATTTATAAGTACTTTTTTTATCCTCTATATAAAATACGATTTGATACTTTTAATTTTTCTCATTTATTAGAATAGGCTTCTCTTAGGCCACTGGTCCTTTGCTATGAAGTACATTTCTGAAATTAGCCTGTTGCCTTCATGTTTGCAATTACTTATTTAAAAACTACTTCATAATTTTCCCTTGGGTTCCAGGTTCCTAACCTGTGAAATGAGGCAGTGGGACGAGATGGTCTTAAGGTCTCTTCAGGTCGAGTGTCAGTGAATTCTATGTCTAATAACAACGCTGCATAATTACACAATTCTCCTGGCTCATTCTATCACATTTGTAATGTCATTAATATTAAAAATTGAGGCAGCTTGTATAAATAACACAGCACTATGACCTATAGCACGTGCATGAAAAACATTTGTTAAGGATACTTCTATTTCTTCTTTTTTAATATGTGTAATGTTTGTATTTATTGAAGAAAATGCAGGTAAGAGAGTAGATAGAAAAGACTAGGGATAGGAGCATTGCTTTGAAGTAATAATGATGTCCCTTATGAAGATGTAATAAATATATCATAATTTTATCTTTATTGCATTTTCATCTATTCTCAATCATTGAGCAAATCATGTAATTTTGCTGGCAACTATTGCCCTCTGGAATGATTTATATTGCAGAAAGAATGGCATATTTGTTGTGGATATTTGTTATGTTTTTCTTTATGCACCATTCATAAGCAGCTGAATGATGCTGTAGTTGTATAGTTATTAGAGGGTTACATCTAGAATCCAACTGAAGGAAAAACTAACTCAAATCTTCATTTTCAGTCAATATTATAGAAGACTTTTAGATTCATCTGGAAGCTTACTGTACTGCCAACCTTTGCCATTTTTATTCCCCCTCCATTTCCCCAAATAATGTATTTTTCATTTGTAGATTTATAAATTTGATCCTACCTCCAGGCAATGAAATGACATGTTTTTGATTTCTATTTTATAATGCCCATTCTGTAGGATTAGGAGATGCGAATAGGATAAGAGAGAAAAGAGGTTATAGGCGACAAGACAGTGACCTAAACGAAAATAAAGTAGGGTAAAAAATTTTAAATGGATTTAAAAATTATTTAGATGACATAGCAATAGAATGGAGGGAAGAACAAATTAAAGGTAATTGCATGCTTCTCGCTTGTGCAATCTCTTCTCACACCGTATCAACATTGGTCTGTGTAACTAACAGAATACAGCAGATTTTATGTCACTTTAGAAGCTAAATCATAAAAAAGCATCATAGCCTCTCTCCTTACTCTGTTGTGGATTACTTACTCCAAAAGAAAATGGCAGTCATGTTTTAAGAAAACAGGCAGCACTGAGGACAGCTTCACAGACAAGGAACTAATACCTTCTGAGCCATCATGTGAGCCATCTTGGAAGAAGATCCTCCAGCTCCAGTCAAGGCTTCCAATAACTGAAGCCCTTATCAACAAATTTCCTGTAATATTTTAAGACGCTTTGAGCCTTAACATCCAGCTAAACTGCTCCCAGATTCCTGATCCTCAGAAACAGTGTGAAACTATACATTCTTGCTGTTTTAAGCTTCCAAGTTTTAGGGTAATTTGTCATGCAGTAATAGATAACTACTACAGGTCTCAATAAAGAGACCTAAGCCAGAAATAAAGATAAGATTTACTGGCATCAATTCCATAGTTTTGGATGAGGTTCACTTTGATATTGTGTAAATATAGGGAGGATAAAGGAAAGGATTTCAAATACAGCAATATTTAAGGGCTAGGAATTATAGGGAAAAGATCCAAATGAGACTAGGAATTTGCTAGGAAGGCTTAAGGAAAATTTAAAAAGGCAATGTCAGGAGCCATGGGAAGAGAATATTTTGAGATGGAGGTAGAGGGGAGGTTACAGAACTAACAAATTCTTTTAAGGGGTTAAGTCAAAGAAAGACAAAGTGACAGTCAGGAGGTCATCTGTACCAAAAGCAGTTTCAGAGAAGCGTTAAAAATGGAAACAAACAAAACAAAAAAAAGTGAGCTGAAACTAGACCTTGTATTATTTTGAGGACAAATGCCTATTAATGATCACTACCACAGCCCACTGGTTAATTTTGGTACAGCAGCAAGTTTTAATTTTGGAAGGGAACTAAAAGTGGCCTCTCACCTGCAATG